>JACJUY010001916.1:97923-124538 GCA_014220935.1 Platorchestia sp. MABIK | reverse complement strand
CCCTAAGACTATGGAGGTTGAAATCCCTCAATCGGTAACGAGAGGCCGACAGGCCTAGCCTCGTATCGTAACACGCGTTCGCTTAACTCCATACTAAATGGTGCCTTCCTCCTTCCTCTTTTTGAAAATTTTTGTTGTGGTAAAGGGAGGCTAAAACTTTTTTATAACTGATCAATTCCCAATGATATGGGTGAGTGATTTTTATGCTACATTACGGAGCAAGATATTTTCAATGTCTGCTCTCGTGTCCCGACTACAGGCTGTCTAAGTGTACGACTGTACATTTTGATAGTTGTCTCGTGTAGAAATGTGGTAGGGACTTGTTCAATTCCTTGACCAAGTTGGAACCTGGAACGTTTAATTTAACTGATAAATTACGACAGATACAGGACTGCGCGTCAATCCGGTGTTAAAGTGAAACTCGGATATTTGCATAGCGGCAGCGAAAGCATGGCCGTGTTTGCATGGAGCTATAGGCGCGCTAGTCGACTTTACACCAGGTAGTTAGTCTTTGGTTCACGCTGTAAATCATCTAAGGAAATATGTGTTATTAAACACAACGATTTTTCAGTATTTATCCTTATCTTAGCCTACCTCTTTTTGCGCTCATCTTTCCCTTGTATAACGTGAAACCTCTCGAAATGAATATCGATTAAATTATTTTGACTGAGCTTTTTCTGCGAGGGATGCTTTTTGAAAGTTCAGTTTAGTTCTCCCAGATTCGACGCTGTAACATTTAATGTTCAACTCTAAATTGTTTCTATTAGAATTAGCGTTCCTAAGAGGGAAAACATGAGGTCTCGAGGCAAAAGTTAGGTAGCGCTAGGTTTGTTTGCGTGAATAGGAAAGAATTTTTGTTCAATTGCAGATTTCCTTTCATCGGTTTATCGCTTTTCTCTTTCCTGCACCGAATACTTTCTCCTTCAACTTTCATCTTGTTCCATAAACTTCTTTCAATCTTGGTGTTTCTATGCGTAGAACATGTGGACACACCTTGCCCATAGATTCCTCGTTCCCTTAATTTCGTAGTACATTTACCACTTTCCTAGAAATACTTTTGTTTGGTGTCAGAGGCGCTCAAACTAACTTATAATCTAATTCTGGCCCCAAATATACCATCCGTCCATAAGTAGTTATGTAGCCGAATAGTCTTAAACTGTGCTGCTCAGAAAATACTTTTCAACATGGGTGTTCCTACTCGGAAAATTATTTTCAACATCGATGAACCCACTCGGAAAATTGTTTTCATCGTCGATGATTTCAAGCATGGACGAAGCGATTCTTTGACAAAGCCCTCATGTGGTAGACTGGGCGGGCCTCGCAAAGTTGTGAAGCGATTGTTGTACGTAAAGTCAAATACACGGCGAGCCTTCTCCAAACTTATGATGCATTGATCACGGGAACTTGGCCGAAGTTTGTCGTGATGGATTTTGCTTGTGAAGCTTTTGTTTGTCCGCCGCTCTGCGAGCATCCGAGGAGCTCTGGCAAATTGCCTTTCTCTGCTCTGGTGCATCTGTCAAAAAGTTCCCTATCTCAAATGCCATCATTTATTGATCGCTGCTGAGCTTGCTTTTAATTTCTTCTGGTGAGGTCGTACACTCTCGAGTATTGGTTCACCTCACCGCAACAAGAAGCATCAATTCGGATCGTGTAGTTTTGGTCTAATTTAAAAATAGAATGAAGTTCTTGCGTTGAAGTGTTTGTCTTGTTATTTGCACCCATTTCTTTATCGCTCTGCGCTGTCATCTGTGCATTAGACAAATCTTGGGTGGAGCAGTGTTGGCCTTAAAACTGTGTAATTTATGTGTGAATGAATGTTCAATTATTACTCCAGCACTCCATTTTCTCGGAAGTATTTATTATTCAAGTCAAACTTTGCTTCTTTAAATTTTAAAATTCAAACTTACCATACGTGTAATTATGAGTATATTTATTTCACGACGGCTTTTAAGCTCAAGGTTCTACATTAGGATTTTCAATGTAATATTCAAGTGTCGCACATTCTCTAAAATACTTGCGTGTCGTGATGTCCCTAGACAGCCAAAGGCTACTTGTGCTTGCGTCCTTCATAGATTCTTCCCCGAGGACTTCCTTCCATCTCGCGTCGTTATCTGACAGCGCTCTCTCTTGAGTGCTCTGCAATTTGCATTTTAGTTGGAATTCATGGCGTGATTTAGAGTGCTGTTTGCACTCTAAGATTGCTCAACTTCTTCCCTGTTCAGTAATGTTCTTCTGTTCTGTAATAGGGGGAAAATTTGCATGCCTTCGTACTCTTCTCTCCTAAAATCAAGTCGCTCGAAAACAGAGGTTTAGCAACGACGGCTGCCACCAAAGTCTCCCTGATTTTCATGCACTTGTTCCAGAAGTCCTTTGTGCATTTGTCACAGTAATGACCCTGAGAGCCTTCCTGCTTAAGAGAAGACTCGGGCATTTCGCTGCTGTGGTCATACAGGACTAACAAGTACCTGGTATGCCATTTATCAACTGAACTGTGCATTTCGCTTGCGCATCTTACAACATAGCTTATTCAGTTCTTAATACGGTACCAGTATTTCTCTTGATACTGTCAACCCCGTAATTACACTCAGTCATAGTTACGCGGAACTTGCATGCCGCAATATTTTAATTCTCTGATTCTCATTTGAAATACTAAGCGTTTCAAGATAATCATAGAGAAACAATAGTGGTACTGATTGTGTTTTTATCAATGAAACATAGAGCGTTCATGTGCTGTTGAATTAATATTTTCAAATTGGTCATATATGACTATCCTGTTGCAATTCATGTGGTTAGGCAAATAGAAATTGTTTGGTTCACGGTGGGTGGCAGGTGATTCCGCTTTAGATGACATACATGACGCTCACGTGTGTGTATATCACCCTTATTCACTAGGTTATAATTTAATCTATCTACACGTGAAAAAATTATGAGCTATTTTTTAACCTACTTAGCCTAACCAACCCTATCCTGTCCTAACTTAACATAACTCACTCGAACCTTTTCTAACCGAGCCTATTTTGAAAACACGTTTGTTGCAGTTTGGGAGGCTTAAACTAATAAGTATTCTAATCTAGTGACAGTGGACTCGGTAACGCTATGCAACTTGTAAGAACTTACGCTGCTAGGTGTATAGCTACAAGAACGTCAAATCTTCAAAAAATCTGTCCAAATTAGGGCCCCGATTGATAGTTGGAAATAGAATTGTTTATTACGTAGCGATTTGTAAAGCAATCAAAGATAATACTCGGCGGGGTAACGCGTTGTGTTAAATTATCATATGATCCGTGTTTTCTCAACAGCGTTATTGAACTTACATCTGGAAAATTGAAAACGTGACATAAAAAGTACATAGGTATGGACGGCCAAAGTGTAAGCGTATTCATACATAGATTCAAAGTTGAAAGTTCTGAAGTGAATTTGTTTTTCTTAAATTTTCACGTTTATAAAAATAAATGTGAATACGATGCCGTAGCCCTTCTGTCTCGAAAATTTTGTCTCAGAGTGTCCTCTGTGATCCACAGATTTCAGTTTATCGTTGAGTAAGCCATTGTTTCATGATGTTTTGTATCGTATAGTGTACTCTATCAGGTACCTTTGATTTTTGACTCGCTTCAGATGGCATTGCGTTGTTCACAGTGCACACCTAACATCTATGTGATTTGTTCCACTAATGGGAATCTCCCGAGTTGTGCGTACTTTCTCATTTCAGATTCAGAATTTTTCGTTGGTTTAGCCAAGTCTCTTCTCCAAAAGTAATGAACAACATTGTTCTTCAGCTTATTTTAGGTATTTCACACCTTAACAAGAAAATGATTAGATAAGTAAATAAGTATTGGAAGTGTAACGACTCGTTCACATTATGTTGTGTGCACGTCGACAGTTAGTGCTCTTCTGTGATTTACCTGTTAATCGCTGCATATTATAATGGGTAACACTTGTTACTGCAGACTTCAGTAGGCTGAGCTTTGTGCTGTGGTTAGTCTCATCCTCCAGTTCTGAAATTTTTCGTGGTGGAGGTTGGTGTTTTGTGTAATCGGTCGCTTCTTAGATTACATTCCATTATTCTACTTCATAGTTCAATTTTTCAGCTCATTTAAACTCCTGGCGACGACTTTTGAGAACATTTCAAATTTAAATTGAGGTTTAACTCTTGTACAAGTTTTGAAGACTGAAATTAGAAATAATAGTGCAAGTTTAACTTTACAATTAGTGGTTTTACCGTCATTATTAGAACACGTTCGCCGTTGTGTATTTTTGCTTGCGTGAATGATTGTATTCCCTTGTGCCTTCATTTCTGTATTCTTTGTAGCACCTACGATGTTAATGCGATGTATGAATTCACCTCAAAGAGCTTCAAATTCACCGATGGATTGTGCGACTTTTTGTACAGTTGTCTTGGTCTCTTCATGTTTTCGATTCAGGCAACAAATTGTTGCTTGACAGTGATGGTGGTCGAACCTTGGCCGTGACCTTGCCAATTGCCCTACATTTGCCAATTTACTGCATGCGTGTTGTACACCATGCAAACTTGGCGAATCTGGCACCTAAGCGATCCATTGCCTTACACTTCTTTTATCCGTCTCTGTAACTAACGAACAATCGTGTGGGTATTATTAGCTGTTGTATGAAAAATACATGTTCTACTTCAATAATTCACTCCACTGTTAGTTTGAATTCAAAATTAATCCCTGATCTTCGTGACACGACCCTCTTGGTTGTGCCATGCATGCCTCGCGAATCAATGACGAGTGAAGGATGATCGCTATGCTGTCTAGAGATTTATTACTCCCTCTCATGTATCGACTTCGAAAGTTTCCCAATTCGCTTTTATTATGCAGAGTCGTTGGAGGGTTTCGGTCCATGATCATTTGTTAAACTCGTGCTCGGCTTTGTAGAATTGCCACGCTAATGATCACATGCAGCCTCATTTGGGGCCAAACTTTGCAGAAATTCAGTCCAGGCTGATGAAAGGCGCCGCTTCTACTTTCGAGCTAGGGACTTTCTTCTACGCGCCGGTAAACTTAATGCTTAACTTCCTGCGCTTGGTTCATGCTTCGGGGCATTTTATCGAACTCATATGCGACGCGAGCTCGATGCAAGATGGACTATTGCCAAGAGTGTTTTTGCGCTCTAACGTTCTGCATGTGATTGGCTGGTGTCCAGTAATATCCTTGTGGCCTACAGAGACAGGCTGCCATTCTATTGGCTTTCACTCCGGCCACACGTTTATTGGGCTCCAGGTGCGATTCCTGACATTAGTCGAAATTATTTAAATTCCTTCGGCGCCTAGTATTTTAGCAGTCTTATCTGTTGTGCTAATTCTTCACTCTGAAAACTTTGAATATCTTAATGGGATGCAACTACTCTATTTGTGGGAATCAACGCCCTCAGGAGGAAGATGTAAGATCGATAGCTCAAGATTCGGCAGGCCTTCCTTTTCATTGGTATATATAGAACATAATTTTTTTGCGGACAATCATTTTTGGTTGACTGCTGTCATTTTTTTAAGTACCTTTTATTTAGTTCGCCAACTTCCAGTTTGTTTTGTGAATTTTTTCAAGCTTGCTCTTTCTATGCTCAAGGAATCCTGTTTGGGAACACATTCGTGCACAGACTCCTCGTTTTTTATTCCATATTAACACGTTAAGTGCGGCGGGTTAAACTGAAGTTCAATGTCCAACTCATATTAGAATTCTTTTTAGAGATCTAATTCGAAAATAAGGAACACAAAATAGATTGTGCCTTTATTTAGTTTTCATTTGGTATCTATGAACATTGAGTCAGTGACTTCTGGTCGCTCGGCAGCATTTTGAAAATCTTCTCAATGACCTCCGGTGGGTCACGTCGCACTTGAAGTGTTAAATTGTGCAGTCCTGTCTCCTCTCTTGGGGATACATTTGATGTGGTTGAAGAGGTTTGAATTAACTCAAGATTTTGTCTAGAAATACTGTTCAGATGCTTTTTACTAGACTGCTATTTCCAAGTCTCACGAACTTCTTGATCATTATAATAGTTTATTGTTGAAAAATCATGAGATTGCTCCCATGTTCTGAAATTCCTGTTCTTAATTTCCGTGACCAGTATTTTTAAAACGGTATTTACTGCTTGAAGCCATTTACTTCCAAGAAACCTTTCTTGCCGATAAGTTGTGGGTGAATTTACGGCGTGACTTATTTTAGCGCATCTCTCGGTCGTTTTTGTCCGTGAAATGAATTTCTTGAGTGCTCCTTTTGTGGTCACTGAAAAGTTTTGTTTCATTTCCCTCCTGCATCCATTGCTACATCAGCCTCTCTATGGGGTGTGGCTTATCGATCAAACTACTGATGTCGTGCAGCAATTTCTCCCATTGCTGGTCATTACTTTATTTTCATTCTCATCGTGACCCATGGCAACGTCGTGGTTTAATCTCGTATATTCCGCTTCGGATTCTTTTGGGACGATATCGCGATTTAGTCTCGCGTTTCACCGGCGTGAGGCCCGGTCGAGGTAGAGCGCACTCTACTCCCACTTAATCTAATGAGTAAAGGGCGTTCTCGGGTGTGCAAGTGTGGGCGGGGACGTAGCAGTCCAGGCGCCCTCTCCTCAAGCTCTCCGGCCTCGATGGAAGGTAGCCACCAGTCCTCTTCACTCTCAATTTAATCTAAGTTACGCCGTATTTGTGTGGAACTTGGCTGCATTTCTCTCAAGAGGAGAGCTGTGCGTGTTAGTGACCAGATGATGCCTGCATGGAGGAAGCCTTTTTCACTTTCAATTCAAAGGAAATTTCGGCGTGAAATTTGAACGCACTTTTTCTTGGGGATAGTACGTGTTCGAGTTACCAGGTTTGAATTCAGTTCTGAAGATTAATACTCTTCATTGCTTCTGGAGGAAGAAACATGGCTAAACCAACGATAAATTCTGAACTCGAAAGTGGATCGTAGGTACACTCTTCATTTCCTTTTCTAGCGAAGTAACACCGTTTTGGCGTCAAATTTGGCTGATATGCACCACAAACAGAGAAAAGCTGCCGGAGTATTCGAGTCTCGCGTATGATGTAGCAATGCTCACGAATCTGTGATTTATACGGACTGGACTATTGGACTTCATGGATGCCGTGCAAGTGTTCGCATTTCTGTCACACAACTGTTAGTAGTCCTATTTTGCATGTGTTAGTATCTAGTACTTCATTTGATTGTCCAAGTTGAGTGAAAGAATAAGAGGGATCATTTATTTAAATCTGATAATGTATCATGAGTGTTCTCAAGCTTTTGTTATTTAGCTTAGAAATGGTGATGCGAAACAGATTTGTATTGAGTATTGGAATAGCAGTTAGACGCTTCAGCGTCATCTCACATTCTTTTTTGTTGCTACTCTCTATTTTGTAGGTAGAGACGATTTTCCAGTAAGTTGAATCCCAGTTTTGAAAGAGCTTAATTATAGTTGAATTATGAAAAAAAAATTACCTAAACAACACGTAAAGGCGACTTATGTTTTCATCATCACTTAAGGGTAATATTTCAACTGTTCAATTCATTTTGCGAGCGAGCGGCTCTTGGTCTGACGAAGCACCCTTTGTGTGAGACACACCTGCTGTTACTGCACTTGTTCTGTTGCACTCCAAGTTTTGTGCGGCCATATTTGCGTGGGACGGCGAGTGTGCCGTGCTGTCATCAAATTGCTGTACCGCTGGGTCGATGTTTGGTGTCGTGAGGCAAGGCCTGCCAGCGTAGTGAAGCCTACTCTCTGCGCTGACTTGGTCTCACTTTTGCGTGTCTCTGCTGAATAACTAGCCATTTTTGCTCTATATTAATATGTCACTGTTTGTTTCCTTCCTCCTTCTAATGAACAATGGAGATGAACTGCGAGCATTGACCCGCAAACTAGCACACAGCTGCCAGTTTGTGTGTGGCTGAAATTTTGTCAGATTGATTACGTTTGTTCGTGCTTTTATTGCTTTGTTTTTTAAAATCTCGTATGGAATTTTGTTTTTAGAAAAAACATGTGTTTCTTGTTGATAATCACATCTAACCTATGGTGTCAGTCACTGAAATTTTTCGTTTTTCCGGAGACTCTCTGCTAAATTTCAGGAAAGTTTTAACCTAGAAGCATTTTTCAAGTGCACTTCTTGAATAGCCATTTTATATTTTAATTACGCAGCTCACGAATCTTATTTTGTGCAACGCTGCTCCTTTCTTAATGCAATATATCGTTCATATTGTATACGATGGAGCACTTAATGCAGAGCTAGGACACATTCATTGGAGTTTTTCTTCTTGTTTGACTTTGATTAGCTCTGTGCATTTGTGATGGAAAGTTGGTTTGCACTTTCACCGTTTTTAAATGAGGGCGTGTTCTACAGGGGGCAAGTGGGATTGTTAATCTATACCAACAAGAGCAAGCGGGTTCCCTGTTCTCAAATTGTTGGGCATTGCAGTTTGAGTGATTGATTATAGTTTTATGCATATATATTCTTTCATTTTAGTGAACAATAGTGTCTTTTTCAAATTTGATGACGTAAAAAGTCATAATTTTATGACTACAATGCAGCTAATACATTCACCTCCATTATGGTAGAACTTCTGTAGAATAACGCATGAGGAGACCAGTTCGCTCTATGGCTACTCCATTATTGACTCCTAAATAACTGGTACTAGGTATTGATATCCGATGAAGTTTAGCGATGAAATTTTGTGCTATTGTTACCATCAGGTCACTGTGAGCTGCTCAAGAGACGCCTTTGTATGGCGAGTCATGAAATCTAGCTTGCTGAACTTTTTTCTTTTTATTTTACGCGTTTTGGTTTCTTCTTTCGGCCATACTGCTGCGCTCGACCTAAAAATTTTAACGTCCGCGGATGATGCGAGGAAAGTGTCAGGAATCTCCTGATCTGGCGTTTGAGCATCGTTCCAATGGGTATTAGGGACTGGCTCATTCAATGGCACTCCTCTTGTACGACTGCTCCTATTCGACAAAGAATTATCTTTTTTTTGCCTCATGTTCTCTCCAGGATACGAGATTTCAAAGCTCAATCTACTTCTGTGGCTCATCGAAGCTTCTAAAGTATCCCACTCTGTAGGCTTGACGTATATTCGTTCTCTTTTCAAAGCGTCCAAGCTGAATTTATGAGACAACGATATCGGATTGTATCGACTCAAACTTCATTTTGGCTGATGCTTTGAATTTGTCTTTAGCTTTTGGTTTTCAGTGATCAAACACATTTTTTTGTTTTGATGAATAATTTTCTGCCGGCGCTTTCAAAAGAGCTCTGATTTTGTACTTTCCTATCGTCTACAGTTGCACCAAATAGATTACCGTGAGGCATTTACTGAAAAGAAATCGTGACAAAGAATAAGAAGTTTCATGGTTACATGTAGAGACTCATGAGAACTTTTTGATTCGAGTTTATTTTTGTCGACCTTGCTCTTACTTTTATTCAGGAGTCTGTAGTCGGACTGACTCTCGACCTGAATGATGGTGCGAATTTGTACCTCAATGTGTTTTACTCTCGTCGAATTTAGACGCTCTTTGTACGGGACAGCGTCGAGAATTTCGGCATTGTTGTCGAAGGAGCGAGCTAGCGAGAAGAGAGAGAAGCTCCCATTTCTGCGTGGAGTGAAGCTTCTATTTGGACCAACCAAATTCACGATGATCCACGCACGGCGAGCTGTTGGTAGAGGGCAAACATGCTTTATTTGACGAGTGTTTAGCGGCTATTGATGTACTGAAGAGGAGACCGTTGTGGCTGGCGCGACTCATGGCTTCTGTTCTTCTCGAATCTTATTTTTGGTTTCCACCATTGATGAAGGCTTGCTCGCTCAATAATGAAGTACTTAGAGCCGTATTTTGGGAACTTCTTTACACCTCGAGTTCTCGCTTGCAATTCACATTGTACTTCGTGGATTTTGTACTCCTTGATGCTCTCCTCCATTATTTCTTGCTCACTCAGTATTATTGGACTTGAGTGTCTCCATTATGGGGCTTCACGATTTCTTCACTGGACTCATCTTATTAAGGCCCTGATACACTGGCGTTCATGACTCGAGAAATTGCGGCAGTGGATCCCGCCGCCAGTTGAAGTGAGAACTGGCGACATGATACACTCAGCACGCAAGAGGAATCACTGCGGAATGCATTGCAAGGCGTCAGTCTGTCTCTGCATGTCGTACGGGTAGGTGCACGATTGCGACCAGCCGTATAATGCGCTGGATAGAAATAAAGCGCCCATTGCGCTGTGCTATAGCCTTCTGTAAGAGCTGCTTTTCACATTCTACAAGCAGCCGTATTTTTGAAATGCGTCAATAAAATATAGCGTTAGAGTTTTGTCCACTCAACTGCGGAGCAAGACATAGCTGCGCACCTCTTTCGTCAACGATCAAAACTGTACTGCTCATCGCAGTGACGCCCGTCTGTTCCCGACATGGTCGGATCGCAGCAAAGCTCGGTGGCCACTCTGCCAACTGGCTGGTGTGCAGGGGTGGGAGGCACTTTGCGAGGCATGCTGACGGTTATCACCGCGATTTTTGCCTAGTGTATCAGGGCCTTTAGGCTTACTTAAGGTGTGCTCGGAGTGTTAACCTAGTGTGCGATTTCACTAATTTTTTGTGTGGGCTCGTGACTGCTGCTGTTAATGAGAGTGCTCCGTCGTATACAACATAAACGATACACTGTGTTAAGAACAAAGCAGTGTGCTCGTTGCTGCTACGAAGGTATTTCTTAGGCTTTTTAATGTTGTTCTCGACTGCTTGCAACACTATGGTTTTTTTTTATTCATGGCCAAGGAAGGTTTGAGTAGCGTTCAGAAGCAACTCAATGTGAAATGATGAAGCATTGTCACGGTATTTCCGATTACCATGTCAATCGAAGTAAGATTATTCGATCGATTATTGTTGTGAATAATTGAGATACTTATGATGGCAATCAAGCAATCAAGCGAAGCGGTCATTGTGCTTACTTTTCTAATTATTACTGTAGTTAATGATATGATTAATGAAGGCAAAAGCTGTCATGCCTTGAAAAATTGAACTAAAGTTACTTCAATCTCCATTTCTTCGAACTTGTGGGAACTCGACGGATTACTGCTCAGTTGCAGTTAGTTACGAGCTAGTTGCTATTCATTATAGGGAGTTCGTTAACGAAGTTATACTGCAGCGCAGCTACTGAATTTAACGCTCTCGAGCAGACAAAGCCTGAGGTTTTTCGTTTCCCATGAATATCTCTGTCGTCCGATAACTGGCTGACTCATTTTGTGTTAGTCGTATGTTTAGTTACAACCTTAGCGAGTTATTGTGGCCATTTATATTGAGTTCAGATGCGATTATCGTCGTTATTGTGATTTTTTCTCGCGCAGGCTTCTTTTTGAAATGCTCGTTGTGCTTGTGAAAGCCGAGCGTACATTAAGAAATTACAACAAAATTCTAATGTGGTATACAATCCCGGTGTTTATTTTCCTGTACTACTACATGAATCTGCTTTACGTAAAATCTATTCCAAGTTAGAGCAGCTTAGTATTCCAATTGAAAAAATGTTGAAGATAAAACCTATTCCAAGTAACAGATGAATTGATTTGAGTCGTAATGTAAATAAATTTTATACATGATTTGTATTCCTAGTTAAAGCAATTACTTTTCGTAATGGAAAACCTTAAACAAAATAGGTATTTCAGCTTAGTATTCGTAGTGGAAAGAAACCCTGAACATATCTACCATAATCTCTATTCCAGGTGGGAGCAATCATTAATCTTTTTAATAAAATCTTTAACACAATCTATTCCAGGCTATAGCAGCTAGTATTCGCAGTGAAAAGCCGAGAGAAAATGTTGTCACGTGGGGGCTGCTGCTTAGCAATAATTTATTGTGTTTGCGTCAGGGACGCGTGTGTGCTCCACGATTACAAGACGCTTGGAGCTGTTGATCCCTCGAGATGCGGAATGCTAGAGCCAGTCTTGTTGGCTTTCATCGTTTATTATCAGGCGCTCCACCCGTACATGTGGCCTTCTCAGTGACTTTTTCATCGCGTTCATCTGATGTCCGAAACTTGGACTTGGGAGCAATTTATTCTGTGCGTGTTCAACGAGGGAAATTTTTAACAAGGTTCAAGAGAGATGAATGGTCTCAATTTGTGATGCTTTCAGTGTTTAATCCTGGCCATCTGGTAGTGTTGGAAAAATGAAATTAGTGTGGCTTTCCATTGATTTTTGTGGTATCCTGTGCATTATAACCTCCCAAAAAAATTTTTATGAAAAAGTTATTATCCATTAACGAGTACTGTTTAGTGATTACGAGAAGTTGATGATAAACATTCCACAGACCTTTAATAATTTTCAAAAATATTGAGTCTTGAATTGTGAATTCTGAGATGATTTCCTCAAAAAAACTTATTTTCTCTGTTTTTGTCTCACGAATTTCCTGAAGTCGGGTTCCATCACTCATAAGGCCGACAGTGATTTTTGAAAAGTAACTTGAACGGATAGTTAGAAATGAAAGGCGCGCGTCTTCGCGGGATTCGAAAGCACAAATGAGTGCAATTATTAGTAATGGAACTGTGATCGGAATCCCTATGGACACAGTTGCGTGGAGTCCCGCTGTAGTTGTGATACCGCGGTTGTAGCCTTCTGTCTGGGTGGCTTCGAGTTTTCTTGCGAAAATGAAAAGCGGTGTCACAATTCTTGATGGAAGGTGCTTTCTCTTCTACGTCTAATATGTGCAAGACAGGGTCGTTTAATTTATGGCTCTCTTGAAAAACACTGAGTGAACGTTGGATGTAATAGAGCTTTAGTGATAACTTTATCTCTGCATCGGTGAACGAGTTGCCGAAGTGGGGAGTTTTAGTTCGGACCACACTCCTGAGTGCTTTCTACTTAATTAATGGAGTAATTACTATTAAATAAAAAGATCTGTTCTTATCACTTCAAGGAACTTAATCGCTTGCTTTTTGAAATTTCCTAATACGTTTAATCAAAGCTCGATGCTTTCTTCATGTGGCATCATTTTACTATAAAGTTCTTACTGTTGATGAACTTGTGTTTGTAAACTTTTGCGTAAACGTATATTCTTGGCGTCGTTTCAATAGTTTGAGTACTGGTTGTTAGTTCAAATGAACGCCAAAAACGAACAGCTTTGCTTGAAATATTCTAAGTTACATATTCTTTTGAAAGTCTGGAATTAGATAGATAATAAAAAACGAACTTTAAAACAATCATCTATATGCGCGTTTAAATGTGCCTGTAAAAGTCAGCCAATTAATGGTATGTTTTTTGTTGTCGTGGTGACGATAAACAAACGAAACGCATGCTATTTCTTTGTCGCCGGGTTCACAATTGAGCAGTATTTTGGCGAGTTTGTTACAGCGTGACGCCCGAACCAATATAGCCTTTGCGCCCTGACTTTAATTAGCAAATGTTGGGCTGTGCAGCCTCGAGTGTGCATTTCCCTCGCAACTTAATTAAGAAAATTAGGCCCGCTCAAACAAGCTCGTTCAGACAGAAAAGTGTTTTGTGTTGTCCACCCTGACGCTCACGTCTGCATGCGCTGGCGTGCGCTGGTGCCCGCTGGCCTCGGTCTCTTTAATTCTTTTTAAAATAGCGTTGCTCGTGAAGAGAGATCGGTCGGTGCTTGAATATTTGCTAGTGCAAAGAGGTCAGAAATAGTATGAATTTTCGCTAAAGGGTTTTTGTATGATGTTCTGAGCTTGAGGCGGCTTCGATTTTCCTGTGTGATTTCGAGCGAATTGTAGTTTTCCCCGTAACTAACGTATTGATTCTACTCTGACTTGAATACGCGAGAATTTTTGCTAACGGTTTTTTTTCTTGCGATATCCTGAGCTGCGAGGCAGCTTTGATTTTCCCGTGTGATTTCAAGCAAATTGTGGTTTTCATAGTTACCCATTGATTCTACTTTTGAATATGTGAACCTGCTGAGATTCTAAGCTTATATCCCAATTTGATTTATTTACCTCGAGCGTGCACATCTTTACTTGTAGAAAGCTAGCATAAATTTGAAATCTACTAAACAATATTATAGTGTTATGGTCCGAACAAGCTACGCGGCGTCTGTATAGCTACCCGATGAGAGAAATCAACTCTTTATTAAAGTATTAATGATTATTTAGTGTAGACATGTTATTTAATTAAAATTAGTTACGCATAGAAATTATATTAACTTATATAAATTTGAAAATACAATTTGATACTCAAGTCATTGTTCTCACTCAGCAGTATTTTTTATGGGTAGCTCTATAGCAAGAGTTTAAACTTGTCCAACATTTAAGGTGAGGACTGGAGTTTGGAGAACGAGCTTTTGTTTGATTTTTGAATCGCTTCATTTTTTCGTTTATTTCATCTCAAGCCAACATTTTTGTGATAACTGGAAGCATGGAAGATTCAAGCTTTTAGATCTAATTTTGACATTCCAGCTTAAATTTAAATCAAGGATAGGAAGGTGGATTTTTTCGTCATTGGTTTTTACTTAATGGAAAGAACAATTACTTCATGTATGGGAATTAGCGCTCCTGCGGGGACATGCGAGGTTCTTGCTTGAAGGCTAGGTAGGCTTTCCTTTTGTTGAAATAGAATAAGTTTTTTGCTTTTCTTAAGGACTATCGTTTTTCGACTCACTGGTGTTCTTTTACTTAGCCTTTGTTACCTTCTTCTTAAACTTTTATCTTTTTCCGAAAACTTGTTTCAATCTTGGAGTTCCTATGCACTGAATGTGGGAAAACATTTTGTACAATTTAATTCCATACTAAATGGTGCCTTTCTCCTCTTTCCCTTTGGAATACCTTAATTGTTTGAATTAGAGAGACCTAAATTAACTCATAGTCTCTAATAATGCCATAAAATCTGGTCTTTAATTTTAATTGGGTATTTAAGGTATTGTACAAACAAAATTAACATCTCTTCTGAACGGACTGGTCAGCTCTGCTTGCTGACGCAGAGAACGCACTCCTGTAGAGTCCCTGTCTCGCAGAGCAGCGCTGTGGTACTGGCCATCTGGAAGCCGCTGTGGCTCGCTCCAGAGCGACACACTCTCGCAGATGAGTCTGGATGCTGCCGTGGCGACGGCGGCACTTACGCGATCTGATGAAAACTTACTCTTCTTGACGACCTCGCCCGTCACTCTGCTTCGCCACATATTTCACCGAGATGCTCCTTCTCTTGCTGCACTGCTAAATTGGAAACCTGCACCGCCTTCTTTTTCTGCCCACGCGCTCTCTCGCTTCACCGATTCTCTTTTCTGAGTACTTTCAGTGTAATACTTCTAAGCTGGACGTTATTTTTATTGTAAGAGTTATTTTTCTTGATTATTCCTCAGCTTTCTGCAATGTCTCTCGTTAGTTTCTTCGGACAATCCTTTTTGAATACTTCCTTCTTCTGAGAAAATATTGTCCTTGTCTGTACTCTGTTCCGCTTCCTATATTTTACATCTTAATGCATTCTCTAATTCTTTGTTGTCTTTTTACTGTCTATATTTGACGAGCATTTATAGTGGTATAGTTCTCTTGCTTTATTTTCTTCTCCACTTGCATTCTTACACTCATGGTATAATTCTGGTAGTGCTTTTGCGCTTGTGATAGTTTTTTCTGGTCTCTTCCTTGCTCCCCTCAGAGACGCACAACTAGTGCATCTTTTGGAGAATATGTAAAGGCTAGGTGGGCCTTATTTTTGTTGAAAGGAAATATTTTCTGTTATGTTACGGACCACCTTTTTCGATTCGCTGCTGTCCTGTTTTACATCACCTACTACTTTCTGCGTCAACTTTCATCTTGTTTCATAAACTTTTTTCTCCATATCCTTTCTCTATGCACCTTGTGCATTGGAACAAGAAGCTTTTTTCTGCTTAACACCTTTACGTTGATAAATTTTTGTGCCCCTATTCGTTAGATACTTTTTCTGATTGAAAACTTTTCTAATGAAATTTCTTCTATTTTCAAGGCAAAACGATTTCGTAGGTGCCTCAATTTACCCTCTTTTTTCATTTGCGCTTCCTCAATCAAAAATCTATTTCAGGTCAAATTCATGTTTGTGTTTCCTTTGAAAATATTTTATTCATTATGAAGGTATGGCATTTATTCGATATGAATGTAGTTTTTAATTTCAGGAATGGGCTCAACTTTTACGATGTTCATGTAGCGACATGCTTATCAGATTTTCAACGTAATAAGGTTTTCGTAGCGGTACAGTTGGTTGCGTAAGTTCACTTCCTCATCTTGCGTGGCCAACTGTACTCTTGTGACTCGGTAAATTTGTGGAAAATTCGGCCTCTGGTTGTGGCTACGCTTTCATCCACATCAATAGTGTTGATAGTTTCTTGCTGCTCTTTGTAGCCCTACATCTACATTTCATGAAATATTTTCTGGTAGCCTCTACTTGATGGGAAAACCTCATCGCAGTAGTCCTTATCGTTGTCTCTGATCGCAAGCAATTATTGAAGATCGTCCGCAATTTTTCGAGGCTTTAGAGACTGAGCCCCCTATAGAAGCTCACTTTTTTTCCAATATAAATATATTACTTCAAGCAGGACTGTTTTCGTTGATATTTCAGAGCTAAGCATTAGTGCAATGTTAACAACCTTCTGTAGTTTGATAGCGTTTTGCTTTCAGTCTGGCTATTCTGTCAACTGGAAAAATGCTAAAAAAGGTGGCACATTCATTAGCCAGTTAAGTTTTTACACTACTCTAATTTTGCCATGATCACGATAAATATATCGCTGAAGTCCTCAATTTGTCTGTATTGTTGATTGAAGTTCTAGCTCAGGGTTGTTTCCAATTATATAAGAATGCCGCTTATAGCTGAAGTATTCTATTTGAGTGAAGAAGAGGAGCTTAACGTGGCGTGTGCATTGAAGCCTGTGTCCCGCTAACGAGAGGAGTGCTATTTAGAGTGTCCTCTCGTACAGTTTGTCAGTCTTTGCGTCAGTTTCCTTATCTAGATGGCCCATTGTGTCCTCGTCTTGCCCCGCCGTATGTAGCACTGAATACGGACGCGCTCACCAGGAGCTCGGCTTACGTGCGAGCACACTGATGCGTACAGCAATTGCGTCCCATGTTTTCGTCTCGTGTAAAGCTACCTCGAGTGCTCGTAGCTCATTCTTAGTGCTTCTTGTAATTTATGGACTTCTTAGTGTAACCAACCATAAGGATGGTTCACATCTACAGCAACTTGTAACTATGATGATAATTTGCAAGAAACCTTGTTTTTAACGAGTGTACAGTTGACTCTGATATTGTTTTGTTTTTCATTGGTATCTTATTGTGCAAAATGTTCGTGAATCTTAATGTTGAACACCAACTACATGAAATTTGTTTCTGTTTACCCCTTGGTAGAGGCTTCCAGGTCATTGAACCCTACCAGGGGCGCAATTTTCGAATAGAACATTACCGAAAGTTTGCTTTATGGTCACGATTGAGGAGGAGAACCGTACCTAACGTGGCCTCTTGAAGGTTCATTCTTAGTACCACCAACCTCGAACGGGTTGGAGCGATATTTGCTGCAGTCACTGTTGAGAATAGGCTTGCGCCAGCAAGGGTTACCAGTCAGGTCCTGTTGTATCTGTTTCTACCCGTGTCCACTGAATTATACACATGACTTGGTAATAGCTTATTGCGCTCATGAAGAACCCAACACTCTATCTTGAGTTGTAAGTTTTTCCAGCTTGCAAATTTCACTTCTAGGAAGAGTACAACTTCGTTGCCTATCGAGCAGAAACGCCTTACCATTACACGGCTGGCTTGGGACGATTTATTCTCATCAATTTGTGCGTGTGTCTGCTGTACCTCATTCATGAGTCGGTCATGTTCATCTGCTGCTCGATTATGTGATCCTGAAGCATTTCCTTCGCCTGCAGTTCTGTGACGTTTGCTACTGTATCACCTACCATTGCAGTTCGGTTATAACGATTGTAACGATGCTTGTGCGCGAATATTGTTGACTGTGTGTGCGTCTGGTATTTTGGAGTCCACTACCACTGGAGTGTCCACTACCCCTGGGATGGTGGAGTGTCCACTACCACTGGGGTGGTGGAGTGTCCACTACCACTGGGGTGGTGGAGTGTCCACTACCACTGGAGTGGTGGAGTGTCCACTGGTGGTACTGCAGTGTAGTGACTACGGCTGCTACGACCCACGCCGTCGACGCAAGCCTTTAGGCAAGCTTCATTTCTAGCTCTCCGCGTAACTTTTGCCATTTCCCTCATAAACTTTGCCATCGCAACCGCCCCTAGCTTGCTTGCCTCGGCCTGCACTCTGCCTGCGTGCCTGCCTGTCTGCCTGCCTTCTGAAGACTAGAGGTTCCTTTTAGAATGAATGCACCCAGTCAATAAGCTGAGACCTTCAACTAAAGGATGAAAACTCCTTTCAATACAGCCCGCGCTGCTCAGTACTTCCTCATCGTGATGTTCAATAGTTCATTTACTGAGGAAAAAATTAGCTTGGACATTGAGCCAACGTTTCGGATATAATGGGTGAGAAAATTTTTGAGCAAATTAAATCCAAATCCGTTGACTTCGAGACTATTCTTACCGATTGAATGGCCTTCTCATCATCTCTGGCGAAGCGTTATTCACCAGTATACCAGCTAGCTTTAATACCAACTACTAAGCTCGGGAGTGGGGCTAGTTTCTATTGGAAAAGATTCATTGTGTAGTGACTTTGTGTGAGCTTTGTTCGGCTTTATTTCGGACAACGTTTTTTGATCATGCGGTTTTGTTAGCAAAAAATGTTACTTGTTCGAAGTGAGGTACGTTTTGTTGAAGTTGCATGGAATAAATGTTCTCGAAATTCATCCCACCTACTTTATGTCATTCTGGTAATAGCAATGAGACGCATTCCTAATTGATTTTCAACGGTAACTTCATTGCTGTTAAATGGTATTTTATGCATCCGCCCACGATCCAGGCTTCTGTCTCTGAAAATTGAGTCTATTGGCGACAAAGTCGTATTCTTCCATGTCATTTGCTTCTCGTGCTGGGTTATTCATCTCATTCTACGCAGGGAGGAGTTCTAGGACCACAATTCTAATTAACGGGCTCGCTGCGCCCTCTAAGTTTGGCTTTAAATAACAATCAAGGGATAAAAAACGTTTCCAGGGTTTTTTCGGTAGATTCATTTCATTCTTGACCCGAGGGCAGACCCTCGACCATTCTCTTGGTCGAGAAGAGAACCTCTTGCTTCGCTTGTTCTGTTACTGAAGAAATAGTCATTCTTGAGCAATTCTTCGATGCTCTCTCTCGAGGAGAGATGACCGTTTGACTGATTCGCGTTGTCGGTCTCTCAAAATGAGCTGAAAGCGCCGGCGGCTGTTTGAGCTGGGTTTTAACTTCGCTGCTTTCATTGGATCTACTGCAGAGTCCTCGATGTTGCTGTAGCGCTCGCTCAATGTTTTATCACGGCATGAGCGTTGAGACTTATATTTACTGTCCTAACATATTCTGGAACACACATGCTTTTAATTTTGTGGTATTCTTACGAATTCCACTGAGTTGACTTTAAATCGTAAACGCTGCACTATTTGATTTAATTTCAAGTTTAACCGTTTGTTGAAAGATATTGTTGACAGTAATTTCACTGCCTTACTAAACGTTATGAAGTTTAAACCCCGAAATTGTATAATTTTTCTCGTGTCAACGTTACTTTGTGACTTAGCGTTCATTTCGGCACTCGTTTACGACCTCAAAGAATCTGTAACTAGGCTTTCTTCAATACTTATGTGTTTAGTACCTTAAATTGAATCGAAGTACTTTTTCATATTGGTGCTGTGATTGTAATAAATATCCGTGCATTTAGCGTGATTCAGTAGGTTCACATTTTTTGAAGTATGTTGTGTATTATTCGAAGGAGCACGAATGTATGGCTTTTTAGTTTCACTTTGAGCAATCGTTCACTTTTATGATGACGTTTCTCTCAATTACATTATGTTGGCTCATGCTTTAGTCTGAGCGAAGTCAGCGCACATCATTCCATGTGGCTCCGTGCGTGTGGAAAGACGGCGTTGGTACTGCGACTTAACAGAAACTCTCACTCGGTGTGAACGAGCCTCTGTGCCTGGCTGCGCGCATGATCTACTAGAAGAAACTAACATCCAACTTCACGCACAGCGTTGGCTTCCACCCTTCGCAGGAGGGCAATTTTCACAATCATCAAATCGTTTCTTCGAGGAAGTAAACTTGATGCTTGAGCTACACGAAATTGCGAAGAATATTTTTACTCTGGAAGAGCACGGCTTATCAGGATTCTTTTCGACCTCGGACTAATTTTTTTTTCTTTTGACCAACTTTCATTCCAATATTCAATGTAATTCGCATGCAGAAGGTTTCAAATTTTTGTAGATCTATTGGGATATATTTTGTGAATAAAAACTAAGTTACTGCATTTCATTTGCATGCTGTAATATCGTTAGTTCGAATGCCAGCGCTCCAGTGTGAGCACTGGTTGCATGGCTACGGTGCAGCCCCGGTGGGAAAGGGAGAGGAATATATCATTTTTGCCCGGGGCGTTTGACTCATTTTAGGTTGGACTCGAAAGAGAAGGATGGGCGCGTGCCCAATGAATCAGCCGTCGACCCGATACCTGTCAAGTGTTGACCCTCCTCCGCTGTTGCGTCCTCGCTTCTATTACTTCACCTGCGCCGCGCTTGCTCAAGGTTGCCAGGTTGGCCTTTTCCTGGCCAAAATGTTCAAGTTAGGCAGTTTTTCGGTAGAAACTTGGCCAAATTTGAGAATTTTGAGCCAGTATTATGGCCAATCTAGCAGACCTGTGCTCACTCGCCTGATTTTCTCTGTGTGAAGGTGTTTGCATTGCAGCTGCGGCGTGCCATGAATTGTTTTAGTTAATAGTTGAAGGATCTATTTTTTTCTTCTTCCTCAGCAATTTTTGTGTGGTAAATGCTGGAGATTTATCGCATCATTCTCAAACGTTTGGGGTCTCTTCTGTTTTACACTTCAAATTCGATTTCGCTTTGTGTTCAAGTAAAAAGCTGTGTTCTTTGCTACGTTTTAGGTCCAAATGATTTGCTCCAATATACTCTTATTTAACGCTGGCTGTGTAACATAGTGTTGGCAAAATTTTATATTCGGTTGTATTTTATTTCAACATATTGTGGGGTATGATTATTAAAAATCGGATCTATGTGGACTTTTCAACTAGTTGTGTGCATGGTAGCGCATTTAGGAATAGGTTTCTTTGGAGAACTATAACTGTTGCTGGAAAGATAGTCAGCGAAAAATATTCTGTGAGCTTGATTTTTAGATTACGAATAGATGCTAATTTTAGGTTTTAGTTCACGTTATTTTTAGGAAAATAAATTTTTAACGATAAAGTTACGCACATAAATATTCCTTTGGCCTTAATCGAAGTCCGATATGTAGGAACAACTTCGACTGTGATTTTTTGGAATAGCAGAAGCTTTCCAATAGGGTTCTCGTAGAAGAATTGTAACCCTTTGCGTTTCCTTTCAATAAACTTCGCGTACTGCTGAGAACATTGCACAAGGCGAATTCTTTTATGACTAGCAACTAAATGGCGTCTCAATAAAATGTACCTACATCTCGAATGACGAGAAAAACACTATTCATGAACATAGAGTGAAATTGAATGGCTTCGAATACAGAAAAAAATGTAATTGAAGAATCATATTCTCAAATGTTCAAATTGATGACAATATTTGTCCAGAGAACCAAGGGATTCGCAAACGTCACAAAACAGGTCATTAGATTTCCTGCCATATTCTGATGAATTGAATTCACCTTCAGTTCAAAAAATGCAACATGTTAGCAACGGTTAAAGAACGAGTACATTTTTTTAGACGTGCTGCATTTCAGTGAGGAGTTAATAGGACTTGTTTGGTCTCGATTCGCAAGTTACTTTCTTTGTTCGATTTCTAGAGACCTTTCCTTAGAAATGTTTCGCCAATCTATTTAAACGCGTTATTTTTCCATTCATTTCAGATTTATTGAGGGATATCGTTTATTAAATTATATAACTGATACATAAATGGTTCGTTTTCTCAATTTAATGGCGTTGAGCAATGCTCCCTCGCAGGGATGCAACTATTGTTCCTATGGGAATTTACACTTCCAATGGGGAAATATGAGGTCCTGAGGTTTTTGGTAGAAGAAGTAGAAAAGGGTTTTTTCTTCACTGCTGTCGTTTTTTTCTACACCTCTGACTTTCTTCTTCAACTTTTATTGTATTTCATAACTTGCCTTCTCATATGTTTCGATGCGTAGGGGATCTTGTGTGCGATCACACATTGTGCATAGATTCTGCTTTCCCATTACTCCTTTCTAAAGAGTGCCTTCATCCTTCCTCTCTTTCAAACTCCTTGTTGTGGTGAGGGAGGCTGAAACTTACCTTAATTCTAATCTAAATTTGTGCAATGCTCATTATTTTGTAACTCATTGGAACTGATGCTGCCGCTGTTTTTTATTTCAATTGTTTGAATCATTTTTATCCTTAAAATTTAAATCGAAGACCTCTTGATGTTGGGATCTTGCCTGTCTAGCGGATCATGTACGTGTTCAACAACATCGTTGCGAGCGAACTCGAGCCGTAATTGCGTTGTTAATCACTTCGTTTTAATCGCGTCACTTTATTGCAGTAAATGGGGCATTTAAAAGTAAATCTCTGAAACTGATTCAGGTAAATGGTATGATTTTGTGATGCAAGACTTCACATTTGAATTGAGGGAATGATGTAGAAATCATTGTCATTATGCCACGTTTCTGGTGAGTTCCTAATACAAGAGCTGTAAAAAATGCATCTTCTTCGGCACACTTTTCACATTGAAAGGAAATGCGCTGACGCTTTCTGTTCCATAATTTAGGATTGTTTAATATAGTAATTTCTCGCTATTTGATGAATTTTCCTCTTTCGAATCGACGTTTTATACGATTTGATCTTGGAGCTTTCTTTCCAAAAATTTCAAATATTTTCTGCTGGCTGTGGAAGCCGAATAAATATTTGAGGTTTTCGTAGTGCAAGTCTGTTCCTTGACAAGTTTATCCCTCTTGTATATAGGTTGAGCTTTGATAGAACGTTGTGGACGCTGCTGACGGTCACTTTATTTTTCTTTGAGTGAAAAGTTTAGGAGGCGAGGCAGCTGAAACCTGAACACTGCGGCTGTGTCCAGAGTGTGGCGTTCAATAGAGGCAACATTTAGCTGAGCTCTAAAGCCTATTACCTCGACCGCACCGGACCCGCTTATCGAGCCTATACTCTCAAGTTTTACCCGCGAGCATCTCTCCCATGCTTGCAACAGTTACGTGCTTGTCCTCCGCTCTCCTCCCTCTCTTTCATCCCTTGCTGCAATAAATGGTCGTTGTGGCTCCAAATGCTCCCTAAGCGTTCACTCGCCCCTTTAAGATCTTCTGAACAGAAGTTCAAAGAAGATCTCTGTGAGGTGCTTGGCATTGTGTGTTTGGCCGCCTTTATACGCCGTCGAGGCAATGTACTTAGCTTGCTTTGACCCGCGCCCATAATCCCATCATCCAACTTGTTTGCCAACTTCGGCGGCGGCCTCTGTATGTTGCTTTCGTGCCCTGCATGCCTCCAAATTCTGCTTCTGTTGAGCAGTTTGTAGCTGTGACCGTTGCATGCGGACAGCTAGCAAGTTTGCTTCTATAAGCGCTCTCTTAATTCCTAGTTAAGCTTCTTTCTGGCAACCGCAAAATACACTTAATTTCTTTGTTATACGATCTCTGTTGCCTGCTCTAGCTTCTAGATTCTGCTTTAGTAGAGCTGTTCATTCTATGGGGTAGGAGGAGGACGGGAGGGCGGTTTAGTGTACTCTATAATCGGTTTATGTTTTTTTTTATAGTTTTAGTTGTGGAATGCTTCCATTGTTTGTTTTATGGCTTTAAAGATGGAAAATGAGTCAAGTGTAGGTATAGTATCTTGTATGTAACTGTTTACGTGTCCTAATAGCTCAAACTTGAAGTAAACGTATTAAATTCTTTTCTACACGAAGGTTCAATGTAATTCAGCTAATGCTGATTGTATCGAGTATTTAGATCTACTCGATATTTATATCAGTACACCTCTGAGATATCTCACTCCTAGCGTTACCAGGTGATGTCAGAAAGCGCTCTTATCTTCATCTTGTTCCGCACCTTCGCCAGTGCTGAACTTATGTCGTTCATGCATGTCTGCCAACCACCTCTGATTGATGAAAGGCACCACTCATGGGTGCTGGTATTCCTCTATATGCTGAGGTGCTGGTCATTTTGTTGTTTCGAAGTGTAAACGTTGCTTCATTCCGCGTATTAGGTGTTCGAGTCTGTTCATCGTTGTGTCAATGAATTTATTGCGACCAAATATCTCGATATCTAATATTAAAACAAGTTAAGGCAGGAGTTAGACCATCGCTCTGAAAAGAAGAAGAGTTGTTACATTTACTTGTAGTGTGAATAGGAAACCCAAAGTTCAGGTAACTATAATTTGGTCTAAATTTGTTTCCACAAAGTGTTGTTGGTAAGCAAAATCGCAGTATTTCAATTATTTCTCTGTAAACGCTCTTTAAACAAAAGAAGCAATTCTCTACCATGATCTTTTCAGGCTAGTTTTTTGTTTATGATATTACGTATGTCGGTATACGAGGATATTTTTCATGCCCATGGTCACTATGATTGACCAGCCACTCGACTTTCCTGTCATGTAATAAGAATGTTGTTGGAATCTCTCCTGCTTGACAGACCTTGGCATAGCAGCCAGCTCTAAATTCTGAAGTATTCGTTCATGAAATGTGTACAGCTTGAGAAGCGATGCAGTTAGTCCTGGTTTTCTTATCATTTCCGTTTGTTCATGCAGTGCCGAGAACGTTAAATGAATTATCTGAACGACTTTTTTTATAAATTATTTTCTTATTCACACCAGTAAATGTTTGGTGTTAATATTTATGCCAGGTTGTCTTTATTAACTGTTGTTTGTGAATTCATCCGGGCCTCGAATATATCTGGGAACCATTTCATTGCATAGCTAATGGTCAACCAAATACGCTTAACTTTCAGTAACTAAGTGTGTTAAATCATAAGAGAATCATTGACTAACTTTTTTGTTTGTCTTGTGTTGCAGAGAGCAACCTGTGCAGCTGGGTGTACTGCTCGCTGGTGATGTTAGTCGCCAGCCTCGTGTACTGGAATGCCCTGGGCTGCGGGTTCGTGTTCGATGACATCTCGGCCATCAAAGAGAACAGGGACTTGCGTCCCCACACTCCCATATCGAACCTCTTTCTGCACGACTTCTGGGGCACTCCCATGCAGAAGGTAAGCCGCACTATTTATTCGTTAACGCTATTTCGTTCCATAGAGTTGCATAATCATTAGTCAAGTACTTCACAAATTTCTCGATGTGAGTAAACCTTACTTAATTTTTTTAAGCACTCTTTTACGATAGGTGGTGAGAATTTTTACTTCGAATTAGTTCATTGCTTGGAGAGCGACTGCATTTGTATACCACGAAATCTTGACGAATTGAATGCGTGTCAAATGCGCTGTTATTGTAAATGTGCATTTTTTTCTGCAAGCAGCATGAGCTTGCTCTATTAGTGTGGTCTTCGCTCAAACATCAGTCCAATGATTGGATGGTTACTAAGCGATTTATAGACAATGGAATTCTCAGTTGCTGCTTGCTACTCAGCTACCCTGAACCAAAATATGAGGCTAGCGCACACTCCGCGTGTGTTGGTGCCAGTTTGCACATTTTATCTTGCGTCTCTGTCCCTGACTGACGTGCGCGTGCTCGTGTGGTGCGCGTGCTCGTGTGGTGCACGTGCTCCTGACGCACTCTTCTTTCATTTGATGTCTCAGATGTGCTTGAGTTTGGACGATTATTTCACCGTCGATTTCAACTCTCACTGGGGTGGTCTGGAAATTCATGTTCTTTATTTGTAGGATATACCTTATGCTTTATTTTTTGAGTGAGGCCAATCTTCCTAAATTAGGACGAAAATGCGTTTTTGAAGCTGCATGATTATTCCTCATGCTATAGTTCTCACTGTTATGACTTATTTCGTTGTAATATCGTACCTGCTCATGCTTCAACTGGAAAAATGTGCGGCAAAGTAATTGTTGTGATTTGAATTCATTACTTTTTATCGCATATTGAAAAAGTTCATTTTATTTTCGAGTTCTATTATTGTACTCTCTTATAATACTCCGGCGCGGGACTCTTATGCTTAAATGGTTAACTTTTCGACGTAGATGTTCTTGATATAAAATGTCTGAGTATGAGCTCAATTACCGCTGCGTCGTTCACAACGCGAATACACCATGTTGAAGGCTGTACTTTATATTTAAGTTGTTTTTTGGGTGAGTGGATCTCGGAGCTGTTGAATTTAATGTGGGTTTTTTGAAGGGCTTGCGAGCGCTCGGGCATCCAAAAAAGCTCGCAGGAGATGACGCGCTATCAGCCCGCTGCTCTGTAAGTCTGATCCGCAGTGTGGGTTGCTCTCAGCCTTCCGAGACTCTAATTATAAACTCATCGATTATCCGGTCCATTACAGTGCGACGGCTGCACTCTGTTGCTGCTCTCATGACCGGCCTCTCCACCTCCTCCTCCTCCTTCTTCTACTCCTCCTCCTTCTACTCCTCCTCCTTCTTCTACTCCTCCTCCTTCTTCTACTCCTCCTCCTTCTTCTACTCCTCCTCCTT
>JACJUY010001916.1:12278-97814 GCA_014220935.1 Platorchestia sp. MABIK | reverse complement strand
TAAATTTTTTTTTTTTAATTACATTTTTGTCCTCGCTCTTCTTTTACGACTCATGTCTTTATATTTTTTTACCAGAATACTTTTCCTACTGCTGCTTTTTGACTTTTCGTCTTAGCTACTCTCACCCCTATTCTTTCTCGTGTTTACCTTTGTCATTGCTTGTTCTCGTTGCTGCTCTGGCTGCTGTTTGTTGTCGCCTCCGCTGCCCCCCTTTACGTGCTATTAGTTGTGCCACTCATGTTCGTATTCAGGCTCTGTAAGTTGGTGAGCTGCCCATGTTGTTGTTCTGTACTGTCTTTGTTGCCTCAAATATTGCTGGGAAAGCTTTTGTTTGTGGTTCAAAGGCTTCTGTGTACTTGCTTTTATACGTTAGTTTCAGCTGTTGTTTGCCATGGTTAATAATGTTAGTAATTGTCATGAATAATATTGTTCCTATTTCTTACTGATGACAAGGCTCTGCTCCACATTGTTTGTCGATAATGCCATTGATAGTTAGTTGCTGATAAAATAGTGTAGAGACGCTGTTGGTGATGCGTGAAGCGATCTGAGCTTCATTATGGAAGCTGTCGCTTAATGAGTATCTCGCTAATTACGCGTCCGATACTGCAACGCCGCCTCCGCGCGTCTTGCACCACGCTGCCACCACCCGCCTGGCGCTCCGGTCGGTGTGCTGCTCGCTCAGCTCAGGCTGCTGCACTCGTCTTCAATTAGAGTTGTGGTAGGCGTCGGCAAGATCGGCCTTATAAATCTCCGCTACCGACACACAAACGCAATCAATGACAGTTGATGTTAAGTCCTAACATTCTCGTTTTTGTTCGATTATTTCATGCAGGTAATGAAGGTCTTGCTGATCTCACTGAAGTGGAGCGAATAGTTGTTGTTGCAAATCAGTGAATAATGTCTAAATTTTGTAAAGTGTTAGTTAACTTTGAAATTGTTCTTTTTTCGTTGAAAGTTCTCTGGCAGTGAGTCCCAGCGTATTTGTACAAGTTAACCTACCCTCAACAGCGTTACTTGCGTTTTGTTTTATTCGGAAAGAGAATCACACGGCTGCCAAAATTCAATCTAGAATCCTGTAGTTATTTATCAGCAAACTGGGTCTGAAGATTGGTTCAGTTATAATTCAGTAAAGAGCAAAATGGTTTCACAAATGTGAACACGGGCTTCAAAAGCTATTTCACCCGGCCAGTGGTAGGTCTGGTGTTCTCCTTGAGAACAAGCCGTGTAATTCTTCGCCGAACGTTTGTTTGAGTCAGTCTCATATCGTCCCTAACATGTATTTTCTCCCAACTAAACCCACATACTTACAAGTGGCTGTCATATACTACTAGCAACGGTAAACTGACACTCCAACGTTCGTACCTGCTCGTACACTCAAGTCCTATTTTGTGTGGACACATACATGCATTTGGACAGGGAAATGTTCAGTACATTTCTGAACCTTTCAATGATTTTTACTTTGCATAATCTAGGTATTGCTATGGAGAGTAAACGATCAACAAATTCATTAAGTTGATTTCCAGGACTGAGGTGATGGAATAAAACCATAGTTCGGATTGGACTCATTGTTTGTCCCCAATTTAATCTCATGATAAGAAACTGCTGAACCACACTTTTTTTTCACTGAAACTGGAACAAAAATACATAAAAATAGTTTTGAGTTGAAATTGACGTTATCCCAAGCCATCTCTAGCAAGGCTAGGCGATCCTTCGGTAGGTTGCGCCTCCTGGTTGGAAACTCCTGTTTTGTGGCCTTCTTAAGTGAATGGACTTTGCGTTCCCGTTTGTATCGGAAATATCTGGCAGTCCATATCTTCTGTTTCTTTCTTGACAGGAGGAGCGAACATAGCAATTGTGTTCAGTATGTGCTAGGACGTACATGTGCTGCAGTCTATGCTGATTTCTTGATGTCCTGCCTGCTTTCTCTCACGCGTTGAAGTTGAGGCGCGTCTCCTAACCTGCTTGTGCGATCGCCCTTTATCTGTTCACAGTCCTCGGACTGCCTCTCATCTACATTTCGTTGCGGTTGCGGGGCAGGTGAATTTAAGCAGTTTCCACGCGTCAATTGCAGCGTCAACTTGAAAATGACGCCGTCGTATAAAAAGACTAGGTGCTCACCTATGCGTAATTCATTATGACAAAGCTCCTACGCGCAATTGCGTTATAACCAAAGTTGAGGGTCAATATTTATTTCCAAATTTTCAAAACCTTTGAAACCAATCGAATTGCGTGTGTACGATGAGCCAGTACTCCCGTTACAGTTATTCAGCGAGCTCCCCTCCTCAAAAACTTGCCTTTTGCCCTCTTCGCTAAATTTCTCCCCTTGCTGGGATCAAGGAAGCTGGTTGCTTTTATTACGGCTCTTTGCAGGATGTTCGTCGGCTGAGAGTGTTGAGTGGCAATTGCCGTATCCGTTCTTGTTATCCTAATTAGCTTTATAAGGCATTAATGGTATTTTATTGCCCCCGCGACTCAGTTTAATGGCTTGAACACGAAGCGGCGATGCTCTCGCTCCGTCTCCGAACCTGACAATTTCTGTCGCGCACCACTGGACAATTTCATTATTTTTTTGGACGCCATAATTAGCAGCGCTCCCGCTGTCCTTGCGAAATTGTTCTATCTAGGTTAATGATACAGCACTAATTCAAATGAACAATGCTAAATGATTAATTACATCACTGGTAAATACATTTGCGTTTGCCTTCAGTTCTTACTCCTAATGTTTGTCTCAAGTAAATGGTGGCTCGCATTTATTCTCTTTCTTTTGCTTAGACACGGGTTGATATTCAGTTTGACTTTATGTCGAGCGAATTTTTTCTATTTTATCCGCCCGATCTCAATTCCGTACAGATTATGGTGTAAAACAAGACACATTCCACGGTTGAGGTTGATGAAGAGTACGTTTGGACCATCCCATGTTCACAAAGTTTGTTGTTCCAGTGTGATTGAAAAACTTGACGTTACGCTTTCGAAATTAAATAGATAATATAATTAGTGAAAATTTAATGAGTGTATCAGTAGCTATCGTTTTCTTACATTTGAAAAGAAAGTAATTGTGTACAAACATATTCTTCTATATGCATTAGGAGCACTTGTTATCTTAGACGAATATAGTTGTATGTGATTACAGCCGTGCACTTTACGAGATGATTTTTTGCCCATCGTTTAAAATAGATTAATTTTCCTTGAACAATTTCTTTTTTCTCATTAAGCAAAGCTTATTCATGGAACAAGCCTTGATATTTCACTTCCAGACACTTCTGAAAAAGAGCAAAAAAATGAATGATTGACGAAAATCATGCTTGCAAAAAGCGTAGCATCAATTTAGTTGTTTATGAAAACATTTCGGTGGAATTTAATGTTTTATTGCAGGTAATTTGAATCTCGGTAAAAAGTTTTTCCTGCCGTATCCGCCTTGAATCTCTGAAGATTACTTTACTGTACTCGAGTTTGTCATAGCTTCATTAGGTGATCTGGACACATCTCAATTTCTGGAAATATGGCAATAATTCCAGTTCTCAATTATTAACTGGTGTGTGACCGCTATTATCAGTTATACATAATCCTAAAATATTGAGAAAACTATTGCCAAGTGCACAAACCCTGAGTATGTTAGTCGGAATTGAACGCAGGGAATAAATATGAAAGAGCATGGTATGTGTAGATGCTTCACGCGACCCTTAATGCTTCAGAACTCCGTTAGTTGAGACGCCATAGACGAACAGACCATTCCGTTTATTGGAAGACGCGTTAGTTCAGCTGAGTGTCCTGTTATATCCATATCGTCCGTCCATTTTTTCCGTCGAAATTTCTTTGGCAGTGGAGCGTTTTCGCTTGGATGCCAGTCATCGTGTTTCCTGACGCCTGGACGGCTATCAAATTGTGTCCCTTTAGCCAGAAGTGGGCTGTCGCTGACGCTGGCGTCGTGCCAACTTCATGTTACGCTCAACATTTTTGTTCATAGTTCGACCCTTTATTGATTCGGTCTATGAAAGCGTCAAAGATGCGCGCTACGCTCGGCCTTCATGTGCGTCGTTCTCGTATACGGTGAAATTTACGACTGTAATGAAGCTAACTCTAAGCTTAACTCCTCACGCTGGTAGTAGTCTGGGCCTGGCGTATCATCGCTGGATGATGCGCGCATCTCTATCTCCATGTTCTTTCGGCCCTAAACTTCAGCATCGTACTCTCTGAAGTTTGCTAATTGTTTCTCGCTGTTTGACTTCGCTTGATTACTAAATTTGCGCTCAAGTGACAGTCAAATTAAATTTACGAGTTCGCTGCACGATGCAAATGGAGTTGGAAGTTGTTTGTGCGGTGCCGGGCCGCCGTCTAGTAGACTGAGCTGCACGCCAGTTTAGCGCAACTCATTGTCAACTTCGCCTCAGCTTCCCATCAAGTTACGTAAGGTTTGATCTAGGAGGAGAAGCCCACGTATGAGTTGACGGCAATCTCTGATGATCGTTATTATTGCAGGCACCGCCTTTGTGTTGATGCGCGGATCGCCTAAAAACTTCGGCACTTGCAGTAACTTGCCCGGCCGCCGCTTGCCTCAAGTCAACTTGTTTGTTATGAAGGCCCAACTTCAGCCACTGCGACTCTATCTGGCTCCTCACAAGTTTTAATTGTGGATCATCGCATTTTAGCTTTGACGATTTATTCTTAGAGACCGGAGCCTTGCCACGTAAATGAATCAAATAGGAAATGTTCATGTTCCCTTAGCTTGCATTGACCTAGAGGTGCAGTGAGGCCTCAATCCATGGACTGATATGGTGTTGTTCGCTTGCATAAGAATGGGTGAGTCGACAAATGTTCAACTTGGAAAAATTTCTTGTATGAAATAATGCAGAGTGTAGAGTTACGGGTCTCACGTTGGAGTCGTGGAATTTTTAGTCGTAAGCACAATATTATTTTATTTTCATGATTCATGGAAGAGTATTTCGTGTAGATATTATTTCATCAAAAATATATATTGCTGTTGTACTTTGTGCGTTCGAATTCCTAGCATGTACAAAAAACAGTTGGTAATGCTTTTCCAGGTAGCGTGAAAGCTTATGGTCCTCGTGTAGGATTTCGCCTTTTCTGGTTGAGTGGATTGTACTTTTATACCCCATAGGATACGCAATAGGTTTATTAAAGTTAGGTTAGTCTATCGTATACCATGGGGACCGACTTCCGCGGAGTAGAAACTGTCTGTTCCCTGAGCTGTAAAAAAAGCCTTGGAGATTCCCATCTTCCGTGTCTTCTTTGCTGCTTTAAGTGTTCATGCCTTCTTCGCTATCTCTTTTCCAACTTGCTGTTTCCATGTGACGCGGAGGAACATACATTGTGCATAGATTCTCTGTTGCTACAGTCCGTACTGAATGGTCCTTTCTTTTCGCTCGCTTGAAATCACTTTTTTCGTATTTAAGAAGTCTTATACTAACTAATGTAATAAGAGTAATCTTTTCACCCATATTACCTTGATGGTATTACCTTACCATCTTCCTAGTTCAAAATTCTTTACAGAGTTTTTTTTAAATGCTTGAAAGAATTGGTGGGAAATTACCATTAAGTCAGTCGGAGAAAGTGAGCGTGGCAGTGATTAATCCCAAGTACATCTTATTTCCATTACTTAGTCGTGCGATAAGAGATTCTTGATTGCAAGCGAAATTTCATTGTATTCGTTGACTCTTTTATACGAGGTACATCTACGAAATTTCAGAAGCCGATATTTTCCTGGAAATAATTTCCGCAATCGTAGCGAAGTTGCTGAAGCAGCACAACCAACAGGCGCTTCCGACGAAGTCCGTGCAAGTTACTCCGATCAGGGAACTTTGGCCGGCAAGTTTCTCTTCTTGATCGTGGAATTGTGAGGTTGCAGAGGCGAATATAGTTTCCAGCGCCTTCCTCCTCCCCCACCGCGCCGCTACCAAATCCTCCATCACCTGTGTCGCCCCAACTATACGCTAAACTTTCCTCTGCCCCAGCTCATCAATCGACTTGACGACGATGATATCATTACCGTTTTTTCTCAGTGTTCTCTTTGGCTAACTATCTTCAAAGTGAACTTAGCGCTCCCAGGGAGATGTCAGTGTCTGAGCCGAAGGTTAGGTAGGCTTCCTTTTTGTTCAATTAGAAGGTTTTTTTTGCAAACCATCTTTTTGGCGGTTCACTAATTCCCTGTTTTCCTTACCTGTAAATTTCTTATTCTACTTTTATTATGTTTCGTGACCTTCTTTCAATCTTGCTGCTTTTATGCACCGAGTGTAGAGACACTTTGTGCATAGATTCCCCATTCCTTTAATACCATACTAAATAGGGTCTTTTCCTTCCTTTCATAACACCCTTGTATTGGTTAGGGTAAGGAAGCGTAACGTTAGGGAAGCGTAACGTAGTTTAATTTTTTTCAAAGTAGGTGCTTTACCACTCTTACGGAACGCATTTTTTCCATTGAATCCATTTCAGCGGCACTTGCACGTGCTCTAACATTGCTTGTGTTGGAGCCAGCGTAGTCAAGCAATTTTAGGCCAATACAATGTCTCGTAATATGCATTCAGGTAATATGCATTGAACCTAAACGTCTCTAGCATTTGGACACAGTAATGGCATTTTTCACTCTCAGTTGGGCATAGAATAGGCATTAGATTTAGCTCTCTTAGATTTTTCTATTTCCCTCAGGGGAATACAACTCTTGTATCTACGGGAATTAGCACTCCCAGGGGGACTATGTGAGGGCCCTAGCTAAGGGTTAGGTTGGCTTCCTTTTTGTTGAAATAAAATAGGTTTTTGTTCTGTTACGGACCATCTTTTTTCGGTTCACTGCTGTCCTCTTTTTCAGCTCCTACTACTTTCTTCTTCAACATTTTCTTGTTGCATGAACTTCTTTCTTTGCTTACTGTTTCTGTGCACTTTGTGCATAGATTCCGCGTTCCCTCAACTCCATACTAAATGGTGCCTTCCTCCTTCCTCTCTTAGAACATCTTTGTCGTGGTTGAGGGAGGCTAAAATTTTCTTAAATAATAATAATAGATTTTTCTATCTTATACTATGGGTACTGATGCCCCCAGGAGGGATGCTTTTAGGTTACCTCAGCTACTAATAGGCCTTCGATCTGTAGTGCCCACTTTGCATCTTTGTGTTGTCTTGCTTTCTTCGTTCTTATCTCTCTTCCTTTCTAACTTGCAGTTTCTATGCGAATATCCTGCGTGGGAAAATACCCTGTGCATGGACTTTCCTTTTTTTACTACACATTAAATGGTCATTTCTTTTCATTTCTTGGAATAACATTTGTTGTAGCTTGGCAGTCTGCAACTGACTAATACAATAATAATTTAGTGTCTCCATGGACTTTTACAAATCTATTTCAAACGGACGTAAAGCGGCCTTAACCAGTTAATAATTTCGTAACCTAAAAGAAGTATGCTGATTAAACCTAGCTCATTGGATGCAATCCTATGCGTTGATTTGAGCAGTAAACGAAACACAACACGAACACAGGCAATGGTCATCCTTCTTTCACTCCCTTAACGATGATTCGGAATATAGGGCACCCAGACTTAATTAAACACTTCAACGGACAAATTGGAAGCAAGAGTCATGAAGATGGTGACCAAGAATCGTTCAAATGCGGACAATGAATGGTTCAGTTGACTGCACTTGGAGTCTAGAGGGGAGACTATTTTGACGATAAAAGGGTTTTTATATCGAAATTCTCCCTTCCACCACATCCTTGACAATTTGACAGCGACGTAAGCCACCGTAGTTTTCATAATGCTGCTGACCGACCAGTAGTCACAAACTCAATTTCCATAAATGCTAAATCAAAACTAAATGAAGGGACGATCCAGTTAATGTTTGCTATTCTCAACTTTGCTTACCCCAATTGGCTTTAATTTGAGTTGAATATTTAACTTCAGTTTTACCTGCCGCATTCGAAGTGTTAGGAGCAGGTGGAGACACGGTAGTATTATCAGCGATGGTCTGGAGCTCCAGTGATGCGAAGGATACCTTACGAGGGAAGCGCGAAGACTGGAACCTAATTCCTTTTGTAATTGTAGTGCCATCAGGGTTTTTATGTTGAGCATTATGAGACTACTCGTAGCAGAAACGAATGTGTCTGTGTGTCTTCAGGAGCATTTTTTATCGCATAACACTGGCCTTCATCTCCCTGCTGAGGTACGCATGTGTTGATATATTTGAAGAAACGTATGAACATTGAAGAATGTGAAGAACATTTGGTAGTTTCTTTTGATGCCCAAACTAGTTATTGACTTGTAATCAAGCTGCTTGCCAAGTGCGTGATTAATTTCACATCGAACTTTGTACGAGTAAATAAATTTTTTAGGCACGGGAAAAATATCGAGGAAGAACGCTGTTTTATGCCTCGCGCAAGTATAGAGTAGCAAAAGTGGGCCAAAAATTGTTTCTTTTACAGTTTGAGTTTTTCATCATTGTTTTGAAGGTGGTGTTCTAGGAACCGATCTAAAATTGCTTTCGTGCAACTAGCATCGCCCTTAGCAGTTTAGGTGTCCAAATTTATGTATAAATTAGCGTTGCGTTTTTCCATAAAAAGTCCCCTCAAGTAAGTACAACTATTGTCTCTATGGGAATTGCGCTCCTAGGGAGAATATGTGAGGGCCCGAGCTAAAGGTTAGGAAGGCCTTCTTTTTGTTGAAATAAAATAGGTTTTTGTTTTATAACGGACCGTACTTTTTTCAGTTCACTGCTTTCCTGTTTTTCAGCGCGTACTACTTTCTTTTTCAACTTTCATCATATTTCATAAATTTATTTCATAACTTTCTGTTTCTTTGCACCTTGAGCATTTATTCCTCGTTCCTTCAACTCCATACTAAATAGTACCTTCCTCTCTTCGAACACCTTTATTGCAGTTAGGGAGGCTTAAATTAACATCTAATCTTCCCATTAGAAGTTGTGTCGCCTGGTCTCAGCTGCTCATCAAATCGCCTTCAAAATCGTTGGTCGAGCTACGTGTCGCTTAATCTTCGCTGCATCTAATTTGTGCGCCTAAACGAGAAATTAATTATTCATGTGAAAGATTGATCGGTAGGTTTGAGTCGATGTAAGGATACAATAGAAAGGATTTAATGAATCGAAGTATATTGCAGGTGAGCGAAAAGGTATTGGCTTGACTTGTCGTGAGCAAGGTAGATTGCTAACGCCATGTAGTGCGAATAGCATCGTAAATATAACTGGTCTTGAGATCCTCCAGTGGTTACGTACAACGTGCACTCAAATGTAATGCTCGGTAAGGGATGTGAGCTTATTTCATTCTAATGACTTATATTCCAAATACGGCAGCGCGTTTTCTACACGTGGAGGTGGATCAGATATGGCCTATACGTTGTGCAAGTATTTTGGCTTTGTTTTTACAGTGAGATATTCTCCGAAGAAAAAAAATTATTTGTCAAATATTCATTGTATAATTCGCGAGGTGAAAAGTTTTTTACATTTCAGTTGCGTGGTTTCTGTGATCTAAATAATTCAAAATATTTCATCTGGCTGCATCTGGAGACCTTGGGCGCTGTGAATTGTGCGTGTCAGGGATGAAGCTCAATTGTGTGGATCTAAGCCACAAAATTGCGGTCAGCACACTTCACCACTCCTATACCAGGGAACGCAATAGTGAATACACTGTTACTGATGTACTAGGACTCGGAGAATAATGAAAATTCTTCAATTGAGAGAAAAAATGATTTAATCGAACAACTGAAGTGGCACAGATCGCAGCTTAGACTTAACAGCAATCGCTGTTTAACAGCAATCGTAATTTTGTTCAGGAATAATGTTATTATGAATTTAAAATTCGTGGTTGCTCCTTCGTCTTACTGTGGTGCGAGATTGAGTGAGATTAAGAGTTACTATTTGTAGATTATTTTCTCATTATCTTCTTCCAACAATACCGGCTTCTCAAACCCAATTATAAATACCCCAATTCCTGGCGCTTTCTTTCTGCCTCTGCGATTCCTGCCGGATTTCGTAATGAATAATTAAAATGACTGACGCCGCTGGAGCAATCTCTGTGATGTCCTCCGTAATGCATTGCAATTTATTGCTGAAGCAAATATTATGCGCCAGGAATTACGCCGTCACTAGCGCTAGCCGTTCTTCCATTTGAAGTTGGAATGTCGAGAATAGGTCATGTTCGAATGTGTGTGTGTGTGGCGCGACCTGCAATGCGGCGGTGGACTGCGAACACAGACCTCGTGCATTTGATGTCGTCTTTTGAGCTCTTTCTACATACAGGAGGCTGTGTGCCACTTCACTCTGATGCATTTGAGCTCATGTTGTATGGTCGGCTTTTAATTAATGCACCTTGTTCGTTGTGCGGGACCCGGGTTTTTGTTACTCAGCTGAATTGATTTAAAATAACTTTGTTCTTCTGTGTCATCACCAAGTTAATTAATTTTTGATCTCAGCAGCAAGTTGTTTTAAATTATATTATTTATCGAAAGGAAATTTTTATTGAAAATGCTGAAATTTTTCTGTAAATATTTTCATAACCACTGTTTACGCGATTGTTTTGGATAAAAGGATTGATTGTTTCATATAGCATCACGATGCGCTTGCTTAGTGCTCTTTATAATGGTTTTGTTGTTTTCGTGCCTGCTATTTGTATTGCATTCCTCCGATTTTTTTTGGTGAAAATGACGTGAAGTTTAGCATCTGCTCTGGGATTGGTACCAGGGGTTTCGATATTGCTCTCGCCGAGCTCGATTTAAGAGAGGAACGTGTCGTGGTTTGTTTATGCCTTCACGTGGGAAGTCTTGGTATTTATTGGGCGTCGGGCGTGCGTCTATGGCGCTGGTTGGCCATCGATGATGCTATCGCAGCTGCTTTTATCTCCACTGATGCTCCTTTGCATGCGCCAATTGGGCATTTAAAGGTTTCCGATAATACGGACGTATCTTAGGCGATGCCGCTGACACCCCTGCTTCCGCCCTGCTGCCTTCGTATCTTCAACTTCCCAAGTTCTCGTGGAACGATTTGCGTGTAGAAGCCTGTCTCATTAATACATCACTACGTAACACTGAGTGCTATGATTGCCTTTTAATGTCAAGATGTTCCGTTCTTTTATACTTGGGAACAATTAATGTCTATTTCTGTACACATTCCATCCTCTGTGCTGTTAGCAGAAAATCTTTCAGGATTTTGAGACGCTCTGTCAGTTTAGTTATGGCGTGCAAAAACTTACGCACGCCTTTTAAAATAAGTTCCTCCTAAAATTGATTCACATGGCTCAATCGTATAATTCATTATGAATTCATGTGCGAACTCTGTAATATCAATAGGATCTTCCTGCCGTATATTTCTAAGGGGAGATGGAAGCGTGTGCAGAGTTAGGGTCAAATTATCTTTGGCTTCGTAGTTTTTATGTCCATAGCCTTTTTACAGAGCCAAAAGAGACCGTGTTTTGAAGGATCAGTTCTTGTATAAATACAGTTGCAGCCAGCTGTGTAAATTCTCATTGTGCTGTCGCAGTTTCGCAACTATTTAGCTTACTACTTTCTAGGATTGTACTTGTGATTATTGTTTTCATATTAATTTTCTCAAATTCATTTGTGATTTATGTTTTCAATTTGACAAAGAATTTGCTAACATTGAAGCTACTATATTTTCTTAGACTGAAGAAAGCAGTAACTTATTGAAAGCAGGAACTTTGTATATCAAAAGCGGCATTGCGAGGCTTCACTCTCTCATGCCTGCTAACCCCGCGTCTGCATTACTGAAGTATTACTTGTGGCGACGACGCCAGCGCTTACGTGCGTGGCACAGAGATATTCATTTGAAGTGTTCCCTGAGGGGCTCAGCTCTCCGCGGCCACGCCCTTGCTCGTATTCCAAGCCTACGCCTTTTTACCCTCCATTTGTGTACATAATGGCCGTGTCGCTCTATATTAAAATGGGTAATCTGAAGCGTCAGGTGCAATTTGTTCCTCAGCAAAAATAGAACGTTATGTCTAACCCCACCGACATCGGCAAGTTCGGTGCCTCGTATGGTTGGTTCATAGCTGCGCTCATCTTCGTCTTGCATGGAAAGCTTTTACTCTCGTGGTTGGCGTCTAAAGTTCAGTGAGTGTCATCATACTAGATTTCGCTCAAAATCCATGGTTTTTGCCCTTCATTCTTGAGGTTTGAAAAAGTTCCCTGCTTTACACATTGAACTAGTGTCTCGTGTATTGTACCCCTCAGGGGGATACAAATATTGTATCAATGGGAATTAGCACTCCCAGGGGGACAATGTGAGGGCCCGAGCTGAGAGTTAGGTAGACCTTCTTTTTGTTGAAATAAAATGCTTTTGTTATGTTAAGAACCATCTTTTTTCGGTTCACTGCTGTCCTGTTTTTTCAGCACCTACTACTTTCTTCTTCAACTTTGATCTTGTTTCATGAACTTCTTTCTAATCTTACTGTTTCTATGCCCTTTCTGCATAGATTCCGCGTTCCCTTAACTCCATACTGAATGGTGCCTTCTTCCTTCCTCTCTTTAGATCGCTTTTTGTTGCGGATAGGGAGGCTTAAACTAACTAATAACCTAATCTAATCTCTTGTACTGTAAGTGATGTAAATATGCTGGGTATGCCATAAAAGACAAATCTTCTGAGGGCATCCAGACTCACACCTAAGCTTCGCCGTTCGAAGTACTGAGTGAATTGCTAACAAAATTATGTTCAATGAAAACACTGTTCACTGCGAGATATTTAATACACTACGTTGTTACACCCCTCTCTTGTTCCCGCTAGAAGTTTTTATGTCAATTAGGTTAAACTGTCATTAGTTTGCTGATTGCAGTTCTTAATGAATGCTCATTTGGCGTGTAAAACGTTCTGACGAGCATTTCTTCGGTTGTATGGTGTTTCGTAGCGAACATTTCGTCCCCTGTATTTTATTAAAAGAATTGTTGTACTTGTTGATCAAAATCATTATTTAACTGATTCTCCTATCCATGATATTTCCTATTCTGTTTACAGCTGTAATGAAATCAAACCTCGACAAATTCGATAAGCAAGTTACACGCCGCGGTTCATTGGAAGTTGAGTAACAAAAGTAACCGAGCCCAACTTGCGAGTTACAGATATGCCGCAGGCTCTCCAAACTTTTTGAAAACTCTGAGAGCTTTCCTGTTTACTGCGCAACGCGAAAACTTTGGAGGATGAGTATTTTCTATTTTCACTTGGCATCACTCATGAATTAACCTGACAAACCATGTTTTGCTGGGTTTGTTGAACAAGAAGTATAATGATTCAAAATTTAATTGGCTATGGTGTGAAGTCTTATTTCATGGGTGCACCGGAATTTTAAAGAGACTTTCTTTTATTCGTAGTTAATAAAATACTTATAGAAACGTGTAGCACCAAAGCATTATTATTTTTTCGTTTGAACTCCTTGTTGACCAGTTTCTTCTTCTCGGACTCTAATGATCGCACACAAAACAATAGGTACGTATTCTTTTGATATGCGTTAAGCAGTGTTCACCATTCATTCATCATTGTGTTTGGTGAGCTGTTCCGGGAACTTTTGTCCGCTCCGTGATCAGTCTTACAGGAGGCTTTTTTGGTGCCTCGCTTCTTGTACTGCAGGGCCGTGCTTTTTTCTGCTTAAGTGCCTTCCGTCTGTTGTTGATGGGATGTCTGTCGTCCTCCTTCTGCTGGCATGCCATGAAAAAAAATCCGCTCGTTTCAACGCGCTTTTTACGCTCGCCGCCTTTTTATTTGCCTTCGGTCATTAGTCTCCTGTCTTTACGATATTACCGTCTCTCCTCACAGTCTTCCCCGATCGTTCCCGCGCTCCAAAATTGCATTCTTGCTCCAGCGTTTACTCTGGAACGCGATTTATCCTGGAACGCACAATATTTACTGGAACGCACAATATTTACTGAAACGCTTTGTATTTCATTCAGTGCTGTAAGTGTCTTGGAACGTAACCTGGTCGTATATTTGCGACTTGCAATATATGCTTGTACCCGTTGTTTTACATTGAAGTTAGCGTTGGTTTCAGTGAAACATTGATAACGGAATTATTTTTGCTGGTTTCCTGTACTTCAAATGGCTTCGTATTCAACTTTACATATTGTGAGTTAGTTAAAAAAAAATTCTTCTGGTTGCGAGTAATTTTAGCACTGCTTCTATGTGTTAACTTGAAACACTGCTGCCGCTTCCACTTATACTGTATCTGGTTTATTCCTGAACATATTTGCATCGTACTTATTGTCTTGAATTGTGATAAAATTAAATTGTGTGCAGCCTAGAGGCACGTGGCCCAATATTGACCTGAGCTGCATAGTTCAGCAAATTCTTTCTTCGTTTGATCGCCTTGAATTCTAAGCATATTAAGCAGAGCGCGTGAGGGCTTCCCGCTTACATGCCATAGCGGCCCCCAGCAGCGCTGTGATTTAGAACTCAAGTCCGAGATTAGAAATGAGAGCGCGCTTGGAAAGCAGACGCGACGCCCACCTGGCTCCGAACTAATGCGCAGTTGAATTTTAGAAGTGAAGTGTGGCTCTAGTCTAGACTGATGCACCATTAAATTTCAGAAGTGAAGTGTAAAAATTATTTATGCTCTGCATTACTTGCGATGTTTTCCTTTATAACTTTTCGTTGACTTCGAATTGGTTTTCCCCTTGTCGAAAATGTGACGTGAAACCTATCAGAGTCCCACTCTAATAAGAGTGGCCAGTGCAAAGTATACTTTTGCACTGGCTTAATATTAAGAGAAACTACCAAAGAAGTGTTGTGAAGTAGATATTTTGTCTGTGTCGAAATTGAGTGCGTATCTGTAAGTAGTCGGGCATTGCGTGCCACTCTTGTAAAATGTGTCCTCGTCAGTGAATGTTGGCCTTCCTCAATCCTACCCCTCAGGGAGATACAGCTACTGGATCTATGGGAATTAGCACTCCGAGGAGGAAATGTGTGAGGGCCCCGAGATGAGAGTTAGGTAGGCCTTGTTTTTGTTTAAGTAAAATGTTTTGTTAAGTTAAGGACCACTTTTTTTCGGTTCACTGCTGTCCTGTTTTCCAGCACCTACTACTTTCTTCTTCGACTTTGATCTTGTTTCATAATCTCCTTTCTCAACTCACTGTTTCTATGCCCTTCTGCATAGATTTCGCGTTCCCTTAAACTCCATACTCTTCAGATCGCCTTTGTGGCGGATAGGGAGGCTTAAACTAACTAATAATCTAATAATCCTCAATCCTGTGCAGCCACATCTTATAGAATCAGTAACGGTTGACAAAGGAGGCTGTTGTGGTTATCATTATTGAGATTAGTGAGGCTAGTCTCTCTTCACTTTTTTTTCGTGTGAGGTGGAAACAGACGTGTCTAGCCTAAACGGGTATCTGCGATACAAAATCATTTACGTTATTCTGACACACAAATACGCTGTTGAAGCACTATCTTAGTGCTGGCAGTAATATTCTTCTCTTTTTTTACGTGTTTTTGCGTGAATCTAACCAATTATCACTCTGTCTCATCTACATTTAGCGCAGCTTTCATTCATATCACAAGTTCGATTTTAATTTTGTAACAAAAGAAGCCTTCCCCCTCACTACCTCGTCGAGTGGTGAAGGGGCGGAGAAATGGTCGTGTAGGGATGCGATTTAGCATTAATTGTACTCCATTAAAACAGTAATATCCAATTCTTGTGCTAAGGGGACGTTCCTCCCTGTGCTCTTCCCTGGCCATGTCGGTCTCGAGGGGGAAGGGAGAGCGCCATAGAGGCGGAGAGGAAGACTGCAGTGAACTAAATTGTCGTCGGACCGAGTTTGTTCTGGAGCTCTCCTTGTTTGCTTGGGTCACTGAAGGCTATTTGATCGAAAGCTTCTCCCTAAACTAAATATATGCTACTTGGCCCTGATACTGGAGAGATTCCTCCTCACGAATTCATGAAGAGCGGCGGTTCGCTGTGCTTGGAGCTACTCATTTTAATAGTTATAGATGTCGTTTTATCGATTTCGAATGCATTTCTTCGTGAAAAACGGGGTTGTTTTTGTTACATTAACATGTTAACGCAGCAATGCCATCGTAATGTAAAGAAAAATACTTTTTGCATTGTATTAATGAGTTGTAACTCGATTTGCAGTTAATTTAGTTTATCCTTCATGAAGTGGGAAAATATTTCGTTGCAAAAATGCTCCTCTGCAGTTACGAGAGTAAATCCCTGCATGCATTCTTTTTGTTATCTTGAGCATTTTGATGCTCTAGGGCTGTGCTGAAGCTCTACTTGTAGTGCGCACGCCGTGGGCACTGCGTGGTCTTCTCTGTAAACTGGTGATGGTGAGCCACATCGCGGCAAGCGGCTTAGCCATTACCTCCTCTGAAAAACTCCACTTCATTTGCTGCTGATGCCCTTCCCTTCGCTCTTTATTCCCCTCTCGCTGAGCGAGTTTTTTTTTGTGAGCAGTCGCCGCGCTGGCTCTTTCATATTTCTTCATATTTTGCTGCGTTGCTATTATGACAAATTTCCCATTTGCGTGATTCAGTCACAGGTTTTTTGTATCGAGTTATTTGAAATTTGTTTGGACTGGGACTTCAGTTCAGCGATGTTTTTGGCTGTATTAATTATTGTGTTAATAGAGTAATCTGTTGTTTTTTTAACTCTAAAGGAATAAAAAAATTTTTTGTGGGTTAATCTTATGTGAACCTCCTCCTCCTCCTCGGATTTTACTGAAAAATGCCAGCAAATTCATGCGGAATTTGTATCAGTTTTCTGTGATTCTTAGCTTAATTTTTCCCGATGTTTGATTGTTTTTTTTGAATATCCTTCACAGAATTGAGATGGTGCGATGCTTCATTTTTGCTTACTACTCTCCCTCTCTCTTTAGCTTTCGGAAAGCATTTTTTCCGTACAATACACCTTTCGCTCGATTATCTTCAAAATTTGCTCCTGCTAGTTCATTTTTGATCTCGCCAAACAGTTACTGTATTGTCTTGTGACGTTTTGATAACATACCTTCGCAAAAATTTTTAGGTGCATTATATTTACTTTCATTTATTGAGACATAATTCGTTTCAACGAATTGCTTCCCAAGTTGAGTAAATTTGTCAATCTAAGAGCTGACTTGACCTAGTGATGAGTAGAGAAATTAAATTTCAAGTACAATGCAGTTCACGTCCTAATTTTTTGTGATGAAGTGCTCGTTTTACCAACAAATTAGATCAAAGTTTATCTTTGTCTGTGATGAAAATTAATAATTTTCAAATTTAGTGTAGTTCTCAAATTTCCTTTCTCTTATTCCATAATTTTGCAATAATTCTTAAACTAAAAGCTTGCCAGACTTATAGCACCATCATCATTGCAATTCAAAGATAGTTCGTACGCCACTCGAAGCAGTGTTGCGTTTGAGATCCCCAATCTAGCTCGAATTCCAAAAATAAATTCTTCCCCCATCCTTGTGAATTTTCTTTTCTGCTCATGTTGGCCTTTGCTCACTGCGCCTGAAAGCCAATATCGTTACTATTTTTACGACTATCTGTCTCTTCGGTGACCTCCGTTTTCATTGCAATAAAGGCTGGGGACGGTGAGGGAACGCGTGGCTTTCCATTCCGTTCGGGTTCGTATATGAATAGCGAGCTGCATACATCACATATCCTCTCGCGAGCCGTGTCGCCGAGCTCCGAACATTGAATCGCGTGTCTGTTACTTGCGAGCTACGGACGGTGTGTCTTTGAAATGCGAGTAGCAGGTGATGCGTCTCTGATCTGCGGAGGGGGTCTTTGACATGCTAGCTGCGGATGGTGTATCTTTGAATTGCGAGTAGCGAGCGGTGTGCCTGAATTGCGAGCAGCGTATAGTGTGTTTTTGACTTATGAGCAGCAAGTGGTGTGTCTGAATTGCTAGTTACAGATGTTGTGTCTTTGAGTTGCGAGTAGCAAGTGGTGTGTTTCGTGCTGCAAACGGCGTTCAGTTGCGGGCTGCGGATAATGTCATGAGATGGTAGCTGTATTCATGCTTTAGCTCACATTTTTATTCGTCATTCTCTTTCAATCATCCCATTGATGTTGCGTTTTTCATTCAAGTTACTTGAACTACTTCTGTAACTTACTCTTATTTTTTCTTCTCAATGAGTATCACGTTCAAGATGTGCCATTTTCCTCTGTTAGAACGAAGTTTTTTAATCGCACGACTAAATAAGTAGATAATTTGACTGAAATGTATTGGCGGTGACAGTCAGCGCCGCGACATTGCATACGAAGGCTGCTGGTAATTAGGTCATGGTCGTACGAATCATGTTACGAGTTGTCTCAGTATCCCGTGCGTCTTATCATGCGCCGCTTGAAATTCTCTTGGAAGTTCAACTCGAGCACGGCTGAGGTTTTAAATATTTTTTCGCTGCGAATTCATGTCATAACTTATAAAGAAGTTTGAGACCAACTATCAGACTTAATTTTGAAACGGTTAAAATCAAGCGTGCGCTGATGGTCCTTACTTGGAATCGCTTGAAATTTTCAATTTTCCCTCAAACATTCGTCAGTATTTTAGCCGTAGTAATTTTAATAAATTAATTCTTTGATATTACATTTAGCGGCGTAATTTAATCGATTCTGATTTGTATTATTCTTGAGCATAATTGATTTGAATGCAGTATTCCGTAAGAGGGGAGGTCTTCAGAGATTTTGATTTATGAAATTTTGCGGCACTTAACTCAATTTGGCGATTACGTTTTTTATTTCCAGAGCTTTTTTTGGGTTTATAATTAGCACAGAAGTCACACATGTGGAAAATCATTAGTAGGAATTATTTACTATGTGATATTCACGTACCACATTAGATAAATTATATGGTATTCTATTGTAACCAAAATCATTTCGCCTCATACTGATTGTATATGAGCTGCGTTGTGAAGCGGTGAAACCTTTGCTCTCCGCTAATATGAGCAGAGGTTTAGTTGCTCTCATGACAATCCTCATCATGCTCAAATTAATTGATTACGTTTTTGGCCATTGGAGGAGCACTTTCACGCTATTGCAAGCACTTGTGTGCTGCTGATGCTGGCGCCCACACGCTGTCAAGGAAAATATCTGTGCATCTAAAATACCGGCCTGATTGATTAACATCGTTGAGACTCTCTATGTTGAAAACATGTTTTGGCGAGTATTGAGAAGCTGCTGCTGCCAGTGGTGTGAGCTAATGATTAGTGGTGTTGTGGCGCTCGGTGTCGTGTTCCGGCTTGTCCGAACACTTTTTCGTGTTCAAGCCTCGCTAAGCTGTTCTCTCAAGATCTCAAGTTACGCCAGCACACTACGGCCACATCGTCCTCCTTCTTCTATCCCCATGCCTGCCCCTCCACCTCCTTTCACCCACTGAAGGAGGGGGAGGATATTATCGTGGTTTATGGAGGAGGGGGAGGATATTGTCGTGGTTTATGGAGGAGGGAGAGGATATTATCGTGGTTTATGGAGAAGAGGGAGGATATTATAGTGGTTTATGGAAGAGAGGGAGGATATTGCCGTGGTTTATGGAGGAGGAGAAGGATATTGCCGGGGTTTATGGAGAAAAGGGAGGATATTATCGTGGTTTATGGAAGAGAGGGAGGATATTGCCGTGGTTTATGGAGGAGGGGGAGGATATTGCCGTGGTTTATGGAGGAGGGGGAGTATATTGCCGTGGTTTATGGAGGAGGGGGAGAATATTATCGTTGTTTATGGAGGAGAGGGAGGATATTGTCGTGGTTTAGAAAATCTTCACTCTGGTGTTCATCCGTGGACACAGATCATTGGAGCGGCGGTTCAATTATGTTGACGCGTATTTTTACATGTTACTTCCCATTGTGAGCCTCAGTTCTAGTGTAAACTTTGTAACGTTCTTCATGATTTTAATATAAAAAATCAAGGAAAATTGATGTATCTAGTCCGTTTGACGGTCTTATTTTCTTTATATTGGTTTCACGTTTCTACACGATGATATTTGTGCTGTGTTCGAAAAAGTGGAAATATCTGTGAGAACTAGCACACGTAGCCTCTCTGCTCGTGTCTACCAACTAACGTTTACACGCGGGTTGGGAGTGTCCACGAGTGTACCACTGATTGAGAAGCACTTTTTTTGTGTGTTTCGAGTTATGTATTAGATACCAGGCTTTTTCGCTTTCTTTCTTGGAGTAGTCACAAATATTTATATATCCACTGTTGAAGTTGATGCGCTGTTCGTAATTATTGCAGTTTTTGCGCTACATATATTTTTGAGTAATAATTTTATTTCGACATTCTTTCGCGTTGAGTTCTCCGACAATAACCGAGCCTTTGTGGCTACTAACTTATAAAATATGAGTTTTATTTGAGAACAGCACTCTTTTCGATACCTCAAGTTAATTTTAACGGCACCATCTGTCATGTTTTATTACTGTGACGGCGTGCGCTCATTTCTCGAGTGCTGTAGTTGTATCGAGGAACTTTGATATCCATGCAACCAATAGTCAGAGAGAGCACCGCAATGCTCTTCAATATGTTTCTTTTGAACGAACTCCTTTTTAACCTGCACAAATGAACTGCCTGTGATTTAAAAGGTAGCTTCAAAAAGTTGTCAATTTTTAATGACGTTGAAAAATTGTGGCCTTTGCTTTAGATTCCTTACAGCCTGAGTTGACTCTCGTGCACTTCGTTCCGCATGAGTGCTGTTAATATTTAATGTTCACTTCTAGGGTATAATGTTTCACTAATCCAGTTTTATTTGCTTCATTTTGAAGAAGATCGATGGTTCTTTTCGGCTTTTGAGTGAGCGCCGTGTAATTGGAAGCTTGTGAGTAATGAAATAGTGATGCTTTTGATACGAACAAATAGTAAGAAGCCTTTAACCTAATTTGCTGAAACTTGTGTTCAACATCTGTTTAAGTGGCTAGAGTTGCACATTTGTTCTCTTGTGAATATGTGAACGTTGGAGTAAAGTCTCGCTGAGTTGCGTTTACGCGTGAAATACGTCCGAGAGTTGTCGTTGCTGTGTCGGAAGGCATCATGTGAGCCAACAAGCTCTGCGGAGTGTTATTAGCGCTGCACATTCGAGTTCTGATGCCACCGCCTTTTTTGCAGTGCAGTCTTTGAGATGCGCGGTGCTGGGTTGAGTAAACTGTTTCGCCTCTGGCTCTTCAAAGGGAATTCCGGAGTACATGTAACAACCTGCGTCTTTGCTCTTGTTCGGTCTTCCAGTTTAGCTCCAGCCTTTCGCCGCTTTCTCGTTCGGTGTTTTGACCGTTGCCGCTGCTTCAAGTCGCATTCTCTTATTTGAGCTCAAGAATTCCTTTGCCTGAACCTACTAGAAAGAGAATATGCGTTTTAACTAAAAATGAAATGTGTTGAGAGTAAATTTCTCTAACTTGAGCGTTATGACGATAATAGCTTGTATCAAACATCGTAGTATCGTGGAAACAATTGCATTTTGAAACTGCTACAGTTATCAGGAACAAAACATGTGGTAAGGGAAAAAGTTTATCACTTCAACGACGAACATTCGAATATTCTACAACAAAAGCGAAGTCTTTAGTATGATTAGCTAATGTAATTTACTCTTAATCAGTCTTTGACGTGGACCAAAAATATCGTCCTGCCTATTACTCAGCTTTCTGATTTTGATTGCAGCCCCTTGCATTGCGTGGTCCAGTGCTTAATTGTTTCCCTGTGACTGTTCACTCATGCCTTCTGTGAAGTTGTTTCGCCGTATACGTATTGTATCTATGGGAATTAGCGCTCCCAGGGGGAAAATGTGAGGGCCCGAGCTGAGAGTTAGGTAGTGCTTCTTTTTGTTGAAATGAAGTTTTTTTTTTGTTACGTTAATTAAGGACCACCTTTTTTCGGTTCACTACTGCCCTGTTTTCAGCACCTCTGACTTTCTTCTTCAACTTTTGTGTTATTTCATATACTTCTTTCCCAACTTACTGTTTCTATGCCCCTTCTGCATAGATTCCTCATTCTCTTATCTCCATGCTAAATGGTGCCTTCCTCCTTCCCATCTCCGATACGCTCTCTTTTGTAGCGGCTAGCGAGCCTTAAACTAACTTATAATCTTCGCCGAATACGTTTTGAAGACTTTTCTAAACATCTACTAAATTACAAATATCTTCGTTGCTCTAAAGTTTCGTCACCCGTCTTTATTCGTTTCGAATTCATTGTAGTGCTATAACTGCGGAAGGTCTCACCAGTTAGTTCGACCAAACGGGTAATTCTCATTTTTGAGTATTTCTTACGACACCTGATTTATGCTCCAAATGAAGTCTACCATTTTTACTCCATACCATGAAACGGCTAGTGGTGTTGTAATTATTCTTGTGTGCTGAGGCTGGGCTGGTCTTGTTAGACGTGTCACGTTGGATGGAAGCGATAGACTGGCAGTTCAAGTCTGTGTTGTTTGCCAATGATCTTTGATTTATCTATTTAGATTGGTGCCGTGGAAAGTGGGATAAATATCAACCTTTCACGGAATATTTTCAGTGCAAGTCATGTGTTACTTTTCAATCCAGTAATTCGTTTTTCGGTCTACCTGTAACAAAAACCTGCATTACTCGCGATTATTCTTCGTACGAGTGCCTGTGACGCGATGCACCGACATTGTGATGTTTCTGTGTTCTAATTTGTACATCCATTGTCAATTTGCTGGTAATTACGCCTTGTATTTCTCCACCTATTCTGAGACTTCTTTCGATTTATGAATTTTTTACCTCTGATTACTTCATGCACAAATATCTTCCGTGTCTGAGGCGGTAAATCTTCAGATTTTGATTCACTTTTTCTCTTTTATTTATCTTCAAATTTCATTTCCTTAGTATTTCAATACTTTATGCCTAAATATCTTCCTTATGCCTAAATATCTTCCCTGGTAAATCTTCAAGGTTTCGTTAGTACTCACTGTGTTTCTATTCTCTTTATCTTCCAAATTCATTTTGTTAGTATTTCTTTCTCATACCTGATTGGCGATAATCTTCACGGAGCTTCCTCTCTCGCTGTTCCCTGTGATTCCGTTCTTGACCATAACGAATGGAACTCATCGCTTGTGTTGGGCGAAACCAACGAGACTTTTTGCCTGTCTTTCGTAGTATTTTTCTTTCTTCAGATGGACTCGCTAAGTGACTTTTGTGTCTCTTTCATTCCCTTTGTGTGTGCCAGCAACAGAGCTGTGCGTGAATCTCAGTGAGTACTGACATGAAACGAAGGGGGTTTAAGGTTCTGCTGTTAAAACTTCTGTGTAAAATTCGTCAGTTCACGTTTAGTTACAAGCATTTAAAAGATTAATGTCATTTAGGGATAAGGGGAGATTATAACCTGAGCTGAAATGCTGAGGTTTCTCGTTATTCCTCGTGTCTACATACTTCTTTTCTGTTGTCATACAATACTTACGTATCATTTGCTTACTATTGAAGGATAGGTTGGATCACTCATATTTACTCTCAATTGTAGCTAATGCAGTGATTAGAAATTGAGTGACTACTATTGATAAAGAATCGGAGTTTCAGACGTCGAATATTAGTAGATAGAATAAAGAATGTGGTATTCTTCACTTAGATGTGAAGTTTTCTATCATGACTATTACTCCTTGCCCTGACACACAACAATGTTAGTATTCCTTTTTTTCCGCCCATCTAAAATATTTTGGAACCTCCAACGGTCCTCACCGTAGTATGTGTAAATCCCATAAATAAAATAGCACAACTGTTTAATTTATGGGAATTAGCGCTCCGAGAGGAAAAAATGTGAGGCCCCGAGCTGAGAGTTAGATAAATCTTTTTTGTTGAATTGAAATAGTTACTTTTATTATGAAGCATTTTCTTGGTTCACGCTGTTTTATTTTTCAGTACCTTTATCATTTTTGTAACTTGCATCTTGTTTCAAAGCCTTCCTTCTTAACGCACTATTTATATGCCCAGTGAATCTTGTGTGGAAACACACATTGTGCATAGATTCCGCGTTTGTTCTGTGAATGGCGACTTCATCCTTCCTCTTTTCGGAACGCCTTTGATGAGGTTAGGAAGGCTCAAACCAATTTAGCTGTCTAAATCTAACCTCCGTTTTCAACGCGCAGCATGCAAGCTTTGAGTTGCTTCATGTATCTCAGGTCTTTGATGGGATTTTTTTCCAAATTGACACCTTCCTTGAGTCTACGCTCCTAAAGTTTGAGCGGAATTCCATCAAAGGAGTTTTTACGAATCGCGTCCACAGAAAATCTGAGTGGAAAGTTTTTCCTTTTCCCTTCCCTTTGATTCCCAATGAATCGAAGCAGCTGCATTCTGCTACCGAGAATTTTATTACTAGCATTTTGAGAGGATCGTTCATCGAGTTACGCGCCACAAAGCTCCAATGTATGCAAGAATTCCATGCAGCATGTGTATCGTTTATAACGTTGCCTTTAGTTAAACCGGTGAAAACAAGTCTTGTTATCTAGCGAACGAATGAACGGTCGCTTTATTCATGAATTCTATCATTCGAAGAATGCTATCAATTTTCATCGTTGTTAGTTTTTATGCTCGGATATCCCCATCATTTTTTAATGCGTTTCCAATGCATAAATGCAGTGTAAGAATGGAGTTAAACATGCGCTGCATATAAGTACCAAGAGCAAAGTTGCTCTTACCGCAACTCACACTTTGTTCAGAGCTACCTCGCTCCCCATTATGTGGGTGCGGTGCGTTCGTTAAACGCTCGTCCCATTGCCACCTATTGAGTTCTGTGCCGTATTTCGGACGACTTCAGCTGGATTTCCTTGCTGTGTGACTTATTTAATGTATAATTGCGGTAAATCGTTATTTTCGGTAACTTGTCGTTTTATACGGATCTTAGATTCTTACTTCTATGTTAGTACTATTTCTATTACGTTGGCTTGTGGATTTGAAGTGATTATTATTAGATCTTAACAAAAATTGCTGTGGCTGTAAATCTGGTGTATTAACTCTAGGTGCATAGGTATAAGTGGACGCTGTTGCTTCCCGCTAACGTGCAGTTGGGTGTCGTGTGTGTGTGCAGGAGCAGAGCCACAAGTCGTACCGGCCGCTGTGCGTGCTCACCTTCCGCCTCAACTACCTGGCGCACGCCCTGCAGCCCATGGGCTACCACCTCGTCAACATGCTCCTGCACGCCGTCGTCTGCGGCCTCTACTACAGGTGAGTGCTCTCCAGTCTGTCGCCACGTCCCCCTTCACACGGTCACTGCGATGGGTTAAACGCAAGTTCAATGTTCAACTCAAATTTTATGTTAAAAGTTGTTAGCAAAAAGTTCTCGGGAGGCTTCTTGATTTTAAGTAAAAAGGAGAGAACTAAAAATGCCGTAAAGAACATTTACTCGAATTAAAAATTGCAAGTACAACAGTAAAATTGGACGTTTCAAGCATTCACTCATCTTCAACAAATGAAATTTACCTGAAAAGACATGCCATGAATTAGGAAGTTGATAAATTGAAAAAACTAATCTTAAAACTATCTGTTAACTATGGACAACGGAAAAAGAACTAAGTTGGTTGTTTGAAATCGGCTTATTTCTCAAAATGAATAGAGATTAAAATATTTAAATCGGACGAATATTTTGATCTTGTAAGAATTTTGAAATTGCTGATGTTAAACGGGCTATTACACTGCTCAGAATGATCCTTAATAGCTGAATAGAATGGCTAGATAAAATATTTCCTGTTCGGTAACTTCTACCTCGACGCTCAGCCACCCTACAGCCTAGAGTACGCGAGTCAGTCCGACATTCTCGAATGTACATTCAATTTAAATGAATACCACAATTTTATAAATACCACGCATTGATTGGGTCCTTTAAATATCATAAATGTTAAAAGATTGTGTACAACTTTCAAACGACCCATTGATGAGGCGAAGTTCATGGACTTTTTTATTTTCTCCTTACTGGACTTAATGGTTAGGTAACGTCTCGTGTTCATTTCAAATTTCAGTTGTTTTTTTTTTAATATGAAGTAAAGTTTTCAATTTTAATTATTATAATCTTACTAAAATGATCCTGTTAAGTTAAATTAGCTCAGACCCGAGATATCCAGTGATAAGTTCACAATTTTTGAAAGCTCATCACGAGATTTGTCTAGCTAGTCCGTTAAGGGTCATCCATGTGCATTTACCATACGTTGTTGTGTTCATTTGTGATTTTTTTCGAAATTTTATCACTTCAATTATTACTTATAATTGTGTACTTATAAGACTGTTTGATTTCGAGTACTTGAGAGGATAGGATCTTATTTGACACGTTTAGTCTGGTGCTCGCTTTTTATTTAGCTACAGAATTGGTGAATCATTGCAAGTCGCTCACTGCTTACACTCGAGTGTGTTTCATCTCTTATGAACCGAAATAACTCTTTGTAAATAAATGAAATCGGCCATGTAAAAGTATGAACTTTTGCTCAGCTGATGGTAGGAGAACGCATTTTGCATCATAAGAAGTATCCTGAATTGCACCAGCGCAGTAAAGACGCCACTGCAGATGTTACGAAGACAGAATTCTACGGAGGGTGCGATACTGCGAGGGAACGTGCGGAGATGCGAACATGTGTACTTCCTCGGGTGCAGTTAGCACTCTGCTGCAGCACTTGAGAGGCAATTGCTGCCGTGAGAGGAGCAATGAAGGCGCGCCTCTCGAGTGCTCATTGAGAGCTTACGCTCTGAATGGAGCTAGCGTTTAGCCCCAATTGCCACCAGCAGCTCATGCAAAAGTGAGGCATCCAATTTTCTCGCGCCCGAGTCAAGTGTTCCAATCACGTTGTGGTGAACTCCTCTAGCGCTAAGGAACCGCTTCCTATTCGAAAAGTTTTCTTATAAGTACACAAAAAGATTTTATTGTTCCTTGCTAATCTCTGCTAAATACCCTCGAATGTGCGATTGCAGACGTTCAGGAGTCTTTCGTGGAAGGGTCATTTTTGTTCGCCCTCAGATCTTATAAGTTTTACTTGAGATAATTTTTATCCTTGAGTTCATTTTACGAACAAGAAATAACTTCTTACCTATGTCTCCGTTTTCGAGAAACTGCTTCCAGTCGGTATATTGAGATTTGAATTACAGGAACTTTTACTATGAATGCCCTTAGATGAATGACTTGACGGGATTTCTCCGCGCACATTTGTCAGTCGAGGTTGGTTCATGGGAAGGTAATGTAAAACTGGCCTTTCTTCGAAGAGGCCCTTGTCGCTCATAAATTCAATTTCAAACTGTTCTGTCGTGTCTTCATTTTTACGCTACTTATCATTTCATTATCTTGAGGTAAAATCAGTTGTTATCTATGGCTTTACGTTCATTTATATCAGTTACAGCTACCCCGGCCTCTAAACGAAGTGCAGGCTTTATTCTTTTGCGTGGAACTCGTCCATAATTTCTCGGGTTGCCGTGATGGTTCGTTGCCTCTCTCATGCTTGCATGAGTGTTTCTATTGATTTGCTAGATTGCTCTGTCAATAGAATGCTCCGCAATCATCAATACAAAGGCCAAGTTGGGTAATTACGATGCAAAACAATGACGGCGTGGCATAAGGGAGCGTAGCGCTCTCTGGTCGGCTCGCCCACCGGTCATAAAAACTGGAACTGCGATGTTCACTGGGCCTGCATTGTTGCGCCAGGTTCTTATCAGCTCTCCCTGATAATCTAGCGCCCTGTCAAAATGGTCGTTCGGCCTCTGAAATTGCCATCAATCCTGTAAAGTCACTTCGTGCTCATCTGATGGCCTCTGAGAATGTAATTTTTTTTAGTATGGATCGATTAAGACAAATCCCTCGGAAGTGCCCGCTCGACGTCCCGACATGCTATAACTTGTATCGGCTTGCTTTGCAAGCAACAAGAAGTGACCGGCGTACGTTGTGCGATGACTTGTGGCCGCTAGACAGACACAAAGACTTGTGATTGGAGCTGAAGTTCCGTGGTGGGAGTCGCCCGGTCACGGTAATTGCGGGTTGTGCGCTGCCACTCAACTGCGCGCGGCCGCGGTTGCCAAAACTTACCTTCTCCCTTCGTGCTTTCACTTGCAACACTGTACGTACGTGCAAACTTGAGTCTCATGTCTTTTGTGTGCGTCATTTAATAAACGTGTTTCTTTTTTTTTTTGCAAGGCGGGTTGTTATTCACTGGTTCCAAATGATCGTTAGCGCTCGTACCCGAAACATGCTGATCTCTTTCATCGTTATGCGGCTGGAGATGCTAGAGCGCTCGTTCAAGAAGCAGAAGATTTTCCTTCAATTTTGTTTTCATAGGCTCCTATATTTCTCTCATTATTTTGGCTAGTTAACATTTTACAAAGCTATGTAGCTTTTAGAAAAATTACCGACTCTTTAGTACCGATTGCAATAGTTCTTTATCTTCGCCGAGAAATGCGTTAAGTTGCCCTGTTTCTTCGGTGTGGTTACCAACTCACGAACACACGCCCAAGTTGACACCTGTCATTTCCGCCACAAAATGACGGAGACTCGCTCAATAGGGCGGTGCGTCTTGCACCTACCCCGGTTCTTCTTCCTTGTTGCCGCCTAGCTTGTCTTTGAAGGTTTCCTTTTTTTCGAACTAATCAACGGCTTGGAACTGTGGGCGGAGTCCGCTGGCTTTTCTTCGGCTCGGTCGAGCACTTCCGCCTTTTTCAGATTCTTCTTTGAAGTGAAAGTTGATCCCTGTTCACCTCGTAAGACTGTTGCGTTGATTTTTTTTCTTTCGCTTCCATTAACTTGCGTTCGTCTGTTATCGTTTCTATTATCATTTAATGGCTCCCTTTTATGACTGTTAGACCGTGCTTTCAAAAAATTAATTTCAGATTCAAAATCAAATGGCCGATTTAGTTGTGCAATATCATCACGAGGGCCGTTGATCACTATTGCCAGCCTGTCTTGATCATTTTGCAGTGAGTATATTTTGTAAGCTTCACTTGAGTGGAAAATACTGTAGTATTACATTGGCGATTGCGTTCACAGAGCACTTTGTCCCTCTCCAGAAGTGTTTTATTCACGGGTGTTGCTATCGTAGTTTGGTTTTCATGTAATAGAGCGCTCGTAAATTTATTGCGATGCTTGGATTACCATTATTAGGTCACGCGCAAAAAAATATCACCCTTTTCTGATGTTGGATTAATTAAGGCAGTCAAGATGGATGGCACAGTTTTAGGAGCAATTGTAGTGCCTGCCCGGCTGGCGCCTACTTTTCCTTATTTCCCAAATGAGGCTTCTTCTTTTGGCCTGCACCTTGCCCTCCCTGCTTGCCTGCCTGCCTGCTCCTCTCGTGGAGATTGATGCTTCTGCGAGACACCCTCACCGTCACTTCTTGTAACTTATGTGTGTGCTCTTAATGAAATGCTCATTTTATGTGTGTGTGTCCTTGATGAATTGCTTAATTCATGTGCGTGTGCCCTGAATGAAATGCTGATTTTATATGCACGTGCCCTTGGTGAAATACAGATTCTGTAGTACATCATTATTTTCTCTTACGCGTATTTGCCCCTTGCGATCACGGTCTCTGACTTATGATGTATTTGTTCTACTAAAATACTTTGTACGCCCCTCAGGGTATACAACTATTGTATCTATGGGAGTTAGCGCTCCCAGGGAGAATTAGGTAGGCCTTCTTTTTGTTGAAGTAAAATGTTTCTTGTTTTGTTAGGGACCATCTTTTTTTCGGTTCACCGCGCTGTCCTGTTTTTCAGCACTTCTGACTTTCTTCTTCAACTTTTATCTTCTTTCATAACCTTCCTTCTTATCTTACTCTGTTTCTATGTGCACGGTATCCCTTGCGAGAACACCCTTTGTGTATAGATTCCGCATTTCCTTAACTCTATTCTAAATGGTGCCTTCATCCTTCCTCTCTTTGAACATCTTTGTTGTGGTAAAGGGAGGCTAAGACTAATTTATAATCAATCAATCAATACTTTGTGCTACTGGATTGCTTCTTTGTACACTTTTTAGCCCATTAGTCACTGCCTCCAACTTAAAATGGCTTTTAATGAACTTTCTGAAATCCATTCTATTGCACGTACAGAATTTGTCCATTTCGTTTAAATGTGTGGCCCATAATACGTGTCAATTTTCAGTGTTATGTCAATTAAATAATTTTTCAGGAAATTCAATAGCGAGTCATTTTTACTTGAGGCGTTAGAGATGTTTACTGTAATGGGAAAATTTAATCGGTAAGATATGTCTTTTTTTAGTCATGTTATCCTATGCGTCTACTACTGAGAAGTTGACTCTAGCAAATTCATCAGTGGTGTAAAAATTGTTTTTGATTACTTCCAAATCCTCGAATCCTTGCTTCGAAATTCATTTCTGTCTAAACACTTTAGAATCGAATCAAACAAGAGCAAACATATTCAGTGCTTGTTCTCATCTATGTTCAGTTGAGTATATGCATTCACTGGTATGGTTTGGAGGTCTGGAAAATACAAAATGTTGCATTTGCATTGCTTTGTTCCTGTAAAGCGTAATGTAGAAGGATTAACTAGAGGGTGGGATTTTGCAGCTTCAAAGAATCATTTTCTCTGCAGATTTCAATTGTTACAGCCGACCCATACTTCATCTCGCGAATAAGGGACTTCAACTGTAACCCACACTTGACTTTTTGAACAGACTAACGTAGAATGTTTTGTTCAAGAGAAGTTTGAGCGTTTAACTTATGTTGCTATACTGAGATGAATTTACGCAATCAGATCGTCAATGTATGCTGCTGACTGGTTTTCCCTGCAGAAAATATTGCTCACACTGAGTGTGACTAGAGATATATTTAAGCAAATATCTTATAAGTAATCGGAGTGTTAAGGCTCCAGTAATTATTTCATTAGTGTAAATCAAGTTTTTGCGCTGATTTTGAGCGCTCGCTGCTGGCTGAATTTGCTCATTAGCGGAGGGCAGGAGTAGGAGTACACCTTGTGCGAGACTTAAAAAAAATTGTCATCGTAAGTATTCAATTGGCCGCGTAAGTTCTTTTGAGTGGACTTGACAGCGCTATGAGCGGTTGTTTCTTACCGAAGTTCTCAAGTCGGAGCATTTTCTAAATTAAATTTGAGCACTCAGCATCTGATGTCAAAAGGGTTGCCGTGTTGTCGAGTTGTAAAATAGACCAATATTCGGTCATCTCTTGTTGCGTGTTTGTATTGTTATTCATCATTCATGTCTCGTGCTGCTGAGTTGGACAAAAATATTGAAATTCTTGTAAATCTGATTATATAAGACCATTTTTATAGTTTTTATGAAGTTGGAACGTTTTACATTCTAGCATGGCATTTTTTGACGGTTGGTGTGTTTGTTTGTTTCTTTTCGGCTCAAGAAATCGAAAAAATAGGTTCTTCGTTGCTCTGTGATGTCAAATTTTTAGTACGCGTTGACTCTGAACATTCAATTTCCAGTAGGAAGAATATTTGTCGAGGCTCGCCAAGATAATCACGCCCAAACTGCCGAGCTCCACTGCTTTTGGTCTTTAAATTTTGGTCCGCCAGGTGGTTCTGAAAGGAGAATTTGCGCTACACCTCGCGAGTGTCCCTTGCAGGTCTGCCCTGATTTCTGGGGTGCAATTTATGCCCCCAATTTCCCTTAATGGTAGTTTGCATTCAGACTGCGTGCCTTCTTGTGTTTTCCGGCCAAAATTTTTGGACGCTGCACCCCGTCCTGGCCAACAAATTCCTATGATCTGACGTTCCCATGTTCTGATCTGCACGAGTCCCGGCAAATTTGTAAGCAAATCTCATCCTGCCGCAGCTTCGTTTTTCCTCAGCAGTGAATTTTTAGAGTGACCGTCGTCCCTTTATAAATTGAATGGGAAAACCTCTTAAAAGTGAAGTCAAAAATGCAGAATAAATTTGAGCAACTTGAGTGTGAGCTGCGCGAGTGACTTGAAGTGCCACAAGTTTTTCCATTTTGGGCGAACGAGGGAAAAAGGGACCCTCAACGAGCCTCTTCACCCGCTCCCTCATCCTTCCATCTTCTTGTGAACTTTTCTTCACATCTCTCTGACTGCTTTCTCTGGGTCGTGTTCTTGCTCCTTTATATTTTCAAGCATTGTTCGAATCCTTGTTTGTATAGTCTATTGTGCTGGCTGCCATTTAGGGCTATAATGTGTGTGCGTACTGACATTTCAATGCCCCCTTTCCCTTACCTGGGGAAGATGCGAATTCCCGAGCTGAATGTTAGGTAGACCTTTTTGTTGAATTAAAATAGGTTTTTCTTTAATCTTCTTATAGGTTGTTGTCGTTTCATTGCTGTACGTTACTTACTGTCCTACTACTTTATTTTTTAATTTTTTATCTTGTGTCGTAATCATCTTCCAATCTGGCTATTTCTGTGCGTTGGATGTGTGGACGCACTTCGTTCCATTAATTTCATGCTTAATTGTGCCTTCCTCTTTCTTCTCGTGGGAACGTTTTTGTTCTGGTTAAGGTTTGAATTAACTTTTATTCTAATTTTTCTCCCCATTTAACGTATAAAATATTCCATAATCCTTTAATTCTCCTGCATTGAAGTTTTTACTTCTATTCTCATGTCCGTTTAACATTTTACTTGAGATTTTTGTATTGTGCTTTTTTTTTTGTTACGAACTATGCAGGATGAAATCAATATCCTATCCTATATTTAAATTCACCACGTTCTGTTGAAACTTTTATCAAGGACTATGGGGAATATTTCCAGTTACATAAACCAAATGAATCTATTTTGACCGTTCTTTCTATTCTATGCTCTGGATTCCGTATTTATTTTCTCATGTCTCTTCAGTTTATTTCTTCGTGCCTCTTGTGCGTTATTTCCTCATGCTTCTTGTTTTATTTCCTCATGCCTCATCTATTTTATTTCCTCATGCCTCTTCTATTTTATTTCTTTGTGCCTCTTCTATTTTATTTGCCCATGTCTCTTGTGTTTATTTCCTCTTGCCTTTACTTGAGGCGGCGTCTGCTCTTCCCTCGAAGCATCAATCGATGGTATCCGTGTGCTAGCTGCATTCTGTCTGCTCGTTCTCGTGCACTCGGAGCACTTGCATTAGCGGTCTATTCACTAACATTTGAGGCCTATTCAGTTAGATGGTTGCCGCACGTCGTGCAGGGATCTCAGACTATGGGGGAGACGACAGCTCTTGCTTTGAGCAGCGCTCTCAGGTTAATTTCATGCGTCGTGTTGTAAAAAGTTAATATCATAAACCCCTGCAGCGTCTCTATGACCTTATCGTGTGGTCTGTTTTTTTAATAAATGCCTAAATTGCTGGTATTAGTCCGACTAAATTTTCTCGCTATTTGTAGTATTCCATTAGCAGAGCAATTGTTTGTGCGTTCACTTTTTAAGGTTTACTTAACAATGAATGGTAAGAGAAAAAGTTGCCAGCTTTTTTTCGCTGGCATTCAAGCTTTTATATTTGGTGAGAATTGAGCCATTTTCTGCAAAATTTCTCGCAAGAACCGGCTTTTCATCAGGGACCAAAACTACTCATTTCTGACGCTGCATTTAGTTATTAGTCTACGCTTCATTTACGTTCTTGGCATTTCTGATCGTTCTAACTAAAACAGGGATTACATTCGTTCGTTGTTGGTGCATGGAGACGATGAAGAAGCCAAAATGCCGTGCTTCCGTGAAGAATCTGGCATGGTTAATTGCCTGCGCTACTAGACAGCTCGAGTAAAAGAGCTAGTGAAGTAAATTTTATCGCATTCTGCGTTCGAATTAACGCACTTTTCAATAAATTTAAAACATGCGCTCATATGAATTACTTCATTGAAGAAATAATTCTATATCTGCTCATTGTAATTGTTGCAGTTCGAAAAAAATGCAGTTATTGCATGCAAGATATTCATATTTTACTGTTTGCATTTAAATTTCTCTCTCTCAAAAAAAATGTTCTCAAGGGTTGTTATATTTTTATTCGATAAAATGAATTTGTGTGAGTTCATTCACTGTGAATAATTGATGTCCTCTCACACGCTCACACAACGTTGGAATGATTCAGAGTCCTAGTACCCGACGTCTTCTTTTCACTTGGTTGCTTTTTTGAGAATTTTTTCACCGTTTTCTGGTGTTCCTGGAAAGCTCTTGCTGTTTTGGAATTGCCTCTTGCCTAGAAATGGCTCCTCAGTTTGCATCGCACGCTCGTTTTCTTTTTCTTTATCCATCTTTCTCAAATGTTTCCCTCCACAATGCCATGCTACAACATTTCAATGCATCTTTCTATTTGCTTGAACCCTCGCTCCCCTTTTTCCCTCTTAAGGTTTACTTAAAGCCTTCTGACCAATTTAGTATTATTTTTGTTATAAAACATGCGCTTTTCTAGTGTCCGAAAATACACATTACGTTCTTGTCAAAGGTCCTTGTTTCTTCTAAAGCTTCGTATTTATTTCTGAAACATCCAGAATGAAAAAATTTCAGAATGTTTTCAAATCACACTTCAACACATAGTTGAAAATTTTAGTACAGACGTTCGTTTTAAATGATTATGATGTGTTCATAATAATTTCTGATTCTTCCGATTTTGTAACTAACAAATTTAACAAAGTATACATATTTTACCTACATCTTCGTTTAAATGAAATTTTTACCCTCTTGTTTTGAAGCTCTATTTTAGACTTCTGCTCCCCTCAAAGAAATGCAACTACTGTACCTATGGGAATTTGCGCTTCAAACAGAAAATATGTAGTCCCGAGCTGAAGGTTAGGTATCCCTGTTGAAGCACAATAGATTTTTGTTTTATAACGGATCCTCTTTTTCGGTTCACTGCTGTCCTGTTTTCCAGCCCCTACTATTTTCTTCTTTAAATTTTATCTTGTTTCACACACTTTGTGGATAGATTCCCCATTCTCTTAAACCCATGTTAAATGGTGCTTTCATCGTGCCTTACTTTGAAATACCTTTATTGTGGCTGAGGAGGCTTGAACTAACTTATAATCTAATTTTCATTCTTCCTCTGAGGAATTGCTCATCTCTCACTGTCCATATTTTCTCGCATCCGTCGTCTGACGCCCTTGCAATCCGTCATGGAAAGGAGCGGAAGAAAAAAACTTTCTCGCATTGCCACGAATGCCTTTCTTACGTTCTATGTTGGCCGCTGCAGCGCTTGCCAAGTTAGCCCACTTTGAGACTTCAGAGACTTTTTTCGAATTATTCTCGTGCATGGACGATTGCCCACTTAATGTATTTCGTCGTTTTTCCAGTGACGTTATCTGCGTGAGTGAATCTTCCTTTACTTCTATAGAATGAACGAGCTCGTGTCTGATTCGAATCGCAGCTAATTTTCTTGTGGATTTCTGACGATGCGGTCTACTTTTTTCCGTGAGCTGAGCTTTGTCGGACAAGCGTCCTCTAAAAAGAAGAAATCGGAGAGTCTTGAAAGTTAGTCTCCTGCCGTATACTCTTGTTCGTGTGACGACTTTTTCTCCTTCACTGTATTCTGCTTCCCTTCAGAGTGGCCATCAAAGCGACCAATTGTGAAGTTCATGGTAGTTTTCCCTTGGAACGCCGCATTTCAATTAGAACTGTTCCTGCACGCGGTTTTAGACAATTCTACCACACTCACTTCCTTCCGTAATTACTCATGCTGATAGTGTTTGTTGTGTGAATCTTTGGCCGATCTGATATTTTATAATGTCTTTGTTTGAAATTGAGATTCATGGGATTGAACATTCATGTGGAACTTGACGATAAATGTCGACAATGATTGTATGTTCGACCCTCGAGCATGCAATTGAAACGAAGAATTTCTTCTGTCCAAAAATTTGAGTACGAATTAAGTTGTATTCTACCTGTAAAATACTGTAATTTTTAGGGCACGAAGTTTGAAGTTTCAGTTTTTCTCATGTTTTCACAGATTTATTACAGATTGTACTACCAAATTAGCCGTGAAGAAATGAGGTTCATAAAGCCCAAATAATCCCTAAAACTTAATTTGAGGTTCTCAATTTTTAATTCTTAAATTACTGAATAAATTACGCGACATTACTGAACTGAATCTCGGCTCTCCTATAAGTACTGTGCTGTGAAGTCGTACACTTCTCTTGTGAAGAAGACGCAACAAAATTTGGCAACGATGTTGACATCGAGTTGTTGGGGGCAGCTTTAATGTGAATTCAAATCTATTCCTTTATAGTGACTTTGATCGGTTGCAGCAGTAGAGAGACGTGCATCGAATTTGTATAATTGCTAAATTGTAAGTTGGCTCAATACTTAAGAAAGTATTGCCCATCATTCTGCTGTTTCCTTAAAATTAACCACCTAGGGTAGTAGCTACTCTTGTACTCGAAAGCAGTTGATTGGAACAGAGAATGTGTTAGGCTTGACAGTTTCTTCAATATCCGCTCGTTTTGATATTTTTCATCCATGTACTGTTTTTTAGTAGTTTAAACTGGCATCTTAGTACTTGGAATACCTTTTTTTGTGGGACAATTTGGCAGTAGTTACGAAAAGTAAAAAAGTAAAGATCTTTAAAAATTTAAGCGTTCTCCGTAATCCTGTCGTGTTGTTTCTAAAATGTTTCACTCAAGTTTCTGTAAGAACTTCGCCACGCAACTTGGAACGTAGAATTGCTCGCCTGCTTGCAGCTCACGAGTACTTCATTTCAGAGAGGGAATTACGCAACACTTGCCGGTGTTATTCTAAGCGACCTGTACTAAACCTGGAGAATTTATTCGCATAGCTTGCGATGCCCCTCCGCCGAGCCCGTATTAAGCTGCATCCTTGACGAAACTCAGGACGCCTTGTATAAATAATATGACGAGACACAGGGCTTTCTCGGGTCCGTATATTAGACGAGGGCGTTATCGTACTTGGGGCAACGTAACTTGCACCGCCGTGGAGGCAGTGGACTGAGAATGCCTCGCGCTCCAGTTATTTCTCTTCTTCACCTCAGCGATAAGCAATTGCCTAAACTTTGCGAGAACAACTTCTTTGTGGGTCGAAATGGACGGCAACTTGGCGGGCAGGAGCGCTACCGCGTTCAGCTGAACCTCTTCCTCTCAAAACTGACGGATCGGGAGCTTGTACTACACTACGAGCACTAACTTTACCTTATTTTGGCACAAACGTACTCACATGTAGCCCTCACTCGTACATCTTTCCTTCGTCATTTTAGTTTCCTTCATTCAAGTTACATTGGTTACTTCACCTTATTCCGACGCGAACGCACTGAAGTGCGGTCATTACTCTTTTTACTGTACCGAAATACTTGTAAACATTCAGTATTCGCTATGGAAAGTTGTAAAGTTTTGGAAAACTTGATGACATGGCAAGAGTACATTGTAATTAGTACATTTAAATTGATCTTACATGAGTAACGATCAGGTCACTGCATTATGCGAGTGTGACCAGCAGTCACAAACTCGATTTTCATAAATACTTTATAAAACTAAATGAACGCGTGATCTATTCAATGATTCACAGTCTAACTTTTTAGCCGCCTGCATGCATGTTTTTCGCCGCCGAAGCTATTTAAGCGATTAAATCGCTTAGGCGGCGAAAAACATGCAGACAGGCGGCTAAAAAGTTAAACTGGGTTGTTATTTTCAAAATTGATCCCTGAAGTAAACTCTAACATGAGTTGAATATTGTACTTCAGTTTAACCCGCTGCAGTTAACGTGTCAAGGAAAATTACAGCAGTCTAGAATCATTTATTGTGTTTTCTTCTGCCATTAGTTACTCCTTTCTTGCTGGTCTTCACAGCGTCGATACGTATTCAGCTGCCCAACCAAGAGCCGTTTAGTTATTATTGCAATTCTGCGTATCACCCTTTTTGGTTGACTGCCGCTGGTAACTCTATCCTCTTGAAAAGGATAAAAAGGCTATCGATTACAAATTTGCCCCCTGAAAAGACGTTTAAGCTACTGTAATGCTACGTTTGACTAATTATTTTTCCTTTTTTTGGTGCAGGATGTGCAGTCTTTTCCTCCCTGAGCTATCAAGCTTCATCGCTGCACTACTCTTTGCCGTACATCCTGTCCACACCGAGGCCGTGAGTAATTTGCTTATCTTGTTTCTTGTTATCATTGAGAGACTAGTGTCATTTCGATACCGAAATTGCAGTACGAGAGAATATTCAGTTTTCAGCTGGATATGTATCGAGTCCACTTTGTCTTTGATAGCAGGTAGTTGTTATTCCGAGTTTCATTGAAACAAAATTGCGCGTTCGCTTCGGCTGTCGGGTGAGATGAGCATAAGGAAACATGCTCTGTCTACCACTTTCCATCACCATTCGGATGCAATTTTCACGGGCAGATTTACTGTTGCCCGTACATTTACTGCAATTTTTAATTCATACTTTCACCGGGGGTAAAAAATTCAATATGAATGAAAATGGCGGAGTGAGTTTTTTCTTTATCTCTTGTCTGGAGGCCTTGGCCCCTATCGTCAACAGATTACCAAAGCCACAACTTTGTTGGAACTCCTTCAGCCTCAGGATCTAAAAGCGCCTAAATCGAACCTCCGTGCGACTTCAGATGGGCTGCAACTCCCGGCGCAGGACGGGCGTTTGCCCTCGCATGCCTGCATCTTCCGCGCTCAAATATTACGCCAAAAATGGTTCCAGATTTGAAGACATGCTTCAGAGCTTAAAGATCCGTTTATCGTTTATTTTAAAAGAAAAAGCCCCCCGTTGCTCGTACTTACCCCTTGGATTTATTTACTCGAATGCTTTCAAGGAATTTACTTCAGATTTTAGATTTAAATTACTGCAATGTAGACTCAAATAGACAAGAGGAAGTCATACAAATTCATAGATTTTATTTGAATTCTTTTGATGGATGGATTCATTTCTGAAGTACTTCTTGATTTGATAAGTAACAATGGGGATCTAATTTTCATAACTATCTAATTCTCTTTTAAGAACCTATCTGTGTGTTTCTCTATCAAGGTTCTCAAGCTCATAGTGTTAAGGTTTGCCACACGTAAAAACGTTGATTTGTAATTGTAGAAAAAGAAATACAATATTTCACAGAACTGATGCTGATTTTACAATGTACCTTTACAAATATTGATGACTTAGAATCACACAAAAATTCCATCGATATATAACTTTCAGTTCTCTTTAATTAATTTTAAACAGCTCTTTATTATAAATTATTCGTGAAATAGACTTCATTGGTGCCTTGTTACTTGTGTCCAAAAAGAAAGCTCCTGAATTCTTGAAGTTTGCGGAAAATCTGAGGCTCTGCCAACTTGGCCATACAATCCGATAGATCTTGATGCAACTGAATGATTCGTTTGGGAAACGTTGCATGCTAACTTGTCGGTTTACTTCGCTGAATAACTCAGGTACCCTAGGCTCAACCCAAACATCAAAACCCAAAACTATGTCTGCTGCTCGTGAAACTAGCCTGGTCTGTTTTGAGCGTCCAATTACAAGTAGAGTGTCTCAATTAAGAGATTTTGCATTCCTAGTGAAATTATTGCTGCCGTGTGAGCCGTTAGGACCAAGGGCACGTGTGCAAAAGAGCTCGTTGAGTGCCTGAGAAAGAGGATAGCCATTCCCGAGATGACAACCCTTTTAATTTCAAGCTCCGCCGCACCAGACGGAAATGAGCACCCTGGAATAAGGAGGACTTGCATGCATGCTGCTCTCCTTATTTCTCCCTTTTTCTTGAATAAAATGCGTCGCTTGTGAACGCGGTGTTGAGTTTGCCTCAACGCCTAGTTCGCGGGAAAGAGTTGCTTTAACTTGCTGGGGCGTTGAGTTACCGTAGTGCTCGCTTTGTTTCACACGACGAGCGTGTTTGGGATGGCAAGCACAGCTACTAACAAACACATATTTAGTTAACCACGGTTGTTTTCATTAAAGTAAGAGTTGATAAGTTGTCGTGATACAACATCCAGTTACGGTCTTTTCCACAATTTGGGCTTTTTCGTAGCACATTTTCACTGAGTTGGCCCAAAACTTCAGAATTAAAATTTGAGTTCACTGTTGCACCAGCTGGTACGATTTTGCGATGAGCTATGCGTTTGGTATTGAAAAACACGATGAGCTTGGTCTTCATTGCTTTACTGACTCACCGTGCTTTTCTCCTTCTAGTTGATAATAGACTTTTCCACTGCGACGACTGTTGTCTTTCTGCGTTCATCCCCTTTCATGACCATGGAGACGAAGGTAGGGTCATTTTCGGATTTTTTTTTATCCAAGTTCGTCGCTCGAATTTATTCTCCCATCATAAAATTCGCAAATGAACTTTAACCCGCGATTACAAAATATAACTAATAGATCGAACACGACCTCATAATGCACAGATACTGGGCAGAAGATATTACTTAATTAATCAGACGCTGTCACCCTAGCTTGTGCAGTCACGTCCAACAACCGTGGCGGGAGCTTTTTGCTTTTTTGCCGGGAAATGTAAGTTGAATTTATTCTCGTGCATTTATAGCTTTATTTGATGAAGTATTAAAATATTATGATTTTTAGGTGTGCATGCACATGGTATTTTCAATATTTTTTCCTTCATTGTTGGGGAAAAAACGACCGTATGTTACTATGCAATTCGTAATATCGGGTTTGATAGTGCGTAGGCTTGCCTATGTTGGTACTGAACGAACTTGTGATATCCACGATCATAGTTAGAATGAGGTAAAGGCTTCGTTGGTCTAGTAATTCAAATGTATGTTCAGTTAGGATATTTTCGTTTATTTTGCTTTACGTGTTGAAAAACTTTAAGCCAGATAATTCATTCCCAAATAAGGTCGTATTGTGCGGGGTGGTTTTGCGCCGTGATTTGCATTATACCAATTCCGCGTCGTACATTAATGTAAATTCAACTCTTAGCTGCACAAAGCAATGATGCTTTGAAGTTCAATGCGAGCTTACCGCCGAACTCGAACTACTCGTAATTAGAGGGAGCTCCGTTCAAAAGTTCTCTATATCAAAATGAGCCAGCATCATTCACGTCGGAGTTGGTGCTCCAAAGTTTGCTCGGTTTGAGTGTGTGTGTGTGTGCACAAGAGAAAGGTGCATTAGTTCATGTGTAACCTGATCCCGCGTCACCCATCAAAAAGAGTGCGTTTTATATGCGGCGGCGAGCACAAACAGTTCTGATTGGAAAAGTTGCCGAGTTGAATGATGGTGCCGCTGGGACGCAGGGGATCCCAGGCTTATTCTTCAAGTTTGGTCATAAAGTGATTCCCTGCCGTACGGGACGTCTTGTTTGCCCTTTTGTGAAGGGAATTGTAATGCAGTCCGTGTCTGATGTCTTGCTGCCGTGTAGTTCTCCTGCTGTTCTCATCATGAAAATCTGCTGAGGGGAGCATGTGAGGGAGCGAGGTAGGGTTACGATCACCATCTGCCATACGAGATATGAGAACATTTCACGTTCTTTTATCGGTATGGGTGAGCATGCCGTGTTCTAAATTTCTTAGCGTTTGTCTAGAAATGACTACACGCGTTCCGAATAATTTACAACGAGAGTAGAAATATACGAGTTTTGTTTAAAAAAATTATATTATTTGAAAACATATTTCAAGAGAACATACTTTTAGAGTATGAATGCGTTTTGAAGTGCTTCTGCCGCTATCGTTGTCATCGAGAACAAATCGTTCTCAACGTTCAATTTTTTCAGCACATTATTTAGTGAACATGAAGATTTCCTTGAAACGTGCTGTTTCTGTGTTCAGTTGCACGGTAAATTTCAGTTTATGTTCATGAACATCATTTGCAAGTAATAAAATTCGGTTTGAAGTATGAGCCTTGCAGATGTGGCTCATTGAAACATTTCGGTGTAAAAGTGTACTCGAAAAGAGTCAAGTGCTGCAGCTATTACTAGCCAACGAAATCCTAGATTTTCAAATGGTATTACTTGTGATATGTATCAAAAACAGAATTTGTTACTTAAAACCAATTACTGAGAGAACTAATAGCGCTGCAGAGAATTGTTTCTAAGATACCTTCTTCGGAAATTGATGTAATTTTTGAGCTCTCTCAAAAACATTGTGTAGATCATAGTCATTACGGAATAAAGCACACAAATTACGTATCCTTGGTACCCGCAGTTACTAGAAGCTAATTTAAGTGTACCATGTCTTGCAGTGAGCATCTGAAGTCGGTCAAGTTTTAGAGTGGAATAAGTTTCCATTTTTCCTTTTTTATTGGGATGGTGATTGACGTGTCATCAGTGAGAACTATTGCTCGAATTCGAATAGATCAATTGTAATGCTCATGGTGGTTATGTTATGACTTTTGTTATTGTGTTGAGATACCCCTGACGTTAAAAAACTCGACCTGTTACCCTAGCTTCACCACCTGCCGCTCCAGTACAGAGGGAATGTAGTGTTCATCGATTTCTGTATTGCGTCTTATGAAATATTTGCTGTGAATTCAAACATGTTTCACTTGTGAAAAACTTCATGTTCGGTATGAATGGAAAAAAATAGCTCTTTTTCACGTTTGTGTGTCGCGAACAGAGGAGAGCACGTATTATTTATTAACGTATTGTTTCATTACACTCATTACCACGGATTGCACAACATGCTCTAGCATTAGTTGAATATTCAATTTTGAGGTTGTAACTCGTAGATATTGGAACTGGTGCTGATGTAAGTCATTATTTATACTCAAGGTTTTACCGTTTCCATTCAGTTTAGCGACCATAGCAGAAAAATTCAGTGAAATTGAAGCTCAAGTAGTACCAATGTCCAAGGATTGTAAATAATGAGGGAATTATTTTCTATCTGTAGCCCCTTTTCGTCTCTTATTGAATTAAGCATTTTCTTTCGAATTTTACGGTGATGGAGGCTAGATTCTACGCTGATCAGCTTTGATATTTTATCAGACGTTATAAATCGAGAACTAGGGTCTTTATTAGTGTGTTTCTTCGATTATTCTGTTGCGCTGTTAAAATTGTCTTTGATTCTATTAGTTAAAGCCTCAACTCATCATCAATGTTAATAGGCACTGCTGAAATAGCGGGCAGAACCGAGCTGCTGTGCGGCGCAGCTGATGACTGGTGGGCCGACCTGCCTCTCTGTCGGGCCAATTTAACGTCTCGTCAGAGTGTCGAGATGAGTGTCGTACGTAAGACAGGGAGGAGTGGGCATCGTGGGTTGCATCTCTAATGAATCAAAGGGACATTTGTCGTTTCTCTTTGCCGTCGTAACGATCAGCGCTCTGTAAGTGAGACCGTAATTTCATGTTAGTGCCTTATTGAAATTCGTGGTCTCATCTGTCGCTCGAGTCAGGCATGACATATGGCGACTTTAAGTTTGGTCGTGATTTGTTTTCCGTCCGACGTGAAACTGAATGTGTTGCAAGGAGATACATTGATGCCGTGCTGGGACAAAAGTGTCGTCCAGCTCTGGTGCTGGTGCGTTCTGCTCCACAATTCCAATATGAACAGAAGTAATGGGCTGACTTCCTGACTGGGCGAGAAAAACAAATGATGAACATCAGTGTTTAGAATTGATTGCATGAGCGATATTGATACCTTCGAAGTACTTCTCCGCTAAAAATATATTTGAAGGACTTGTCATTCCAGGTGCGATTGTATTATTCCGTTTTAAAATGTTTGTTTCTAACTACATTTAACCAACAATTTAACAATCCTTGTCTTGGAGACAGTCAAGGAAAGACAATATGTTTCTTCTTTACCAAGAAAAGTATGTTCTCGGGTATGTTGAGCGTTCTCATAGCCTCAGAGTAGTGTCAATAAGGAGAGTTAACTCTGACTTTGATTGTACCTGTAAACTCTAATTACAGTATCCGCTGGTGTCATTGAAAACCTAATTTTACCTAATTTTACCTAATTTGCGAAAGTTTAGCGAGCTAATTTCTGGCGTTGCTATCGTCTCTGGCTTATTTCTGCAGACATTGGACTTCTATGCTTCACCATCTACAGAATATTCTCACACGAGTGGAATTTAATACCAGTGTTGTGGCCATGCGAGGAAGAGATCTAAAAATAATTAAATATTTGGTAATGCGCGCTGAAGCTGAAGATTAGATAAGCCTTTCTTTCCTCGAAATAGACTCGGTTTTGGTTTCGTTGCGAACCTTTTTTGTGGGTTCACTCTGGATTTTCAGCATCTGCTTTTTTTAACTTTTATCTTATTTAATACACTTCTTTCTATCTTGATGCTTCTATGCACAGGGTATGAGGCCAAACCTTGTGCATTAATTCTTCGCTCCCTTAATTTCATGCTAAATGATGCCTTTCTCGTTCCTCTCTTGGGAACACCTTTGTTGTTGTTAGAGAGGCTTGATATAACATATTCCAATCTAATCTTGAATAAACGTCAGCTTCTGCAAATCATTAATAGAAATCATTTAATATACGCTCACCAATATTGTTGAACAAATGTCGCTTTTAACAATGTTCTAGTTTTCCTTTTCATGTTTGTGCATGTTCGGGTTTGGATCGTATTGTCACGTATCTAACTTTCTGTTGTATCCTGTTAAAAGACGCTAATTTTATTCTTCAGTTTATTTTCACTAATTTACTCGGGACGTTTAAGTTAGATCATCTTGTGCTGGCAAGCCTTCCGTTTATAATTCGGTATCTATTTTCTCGCTGTCAGATGAATGTTGAAGTGTTTCCTCAATACAGAATAAACGAACAAGAAAATTAACGCATGGATTTTCCGTTTTAAAAACGCTTTTGTCATGACATGATTTCGTTCATGTTTGTGTGATGCGACAATATTATATTTATTTGTGACACTTTTTCCTCTGTATCTCATTTTTCTTATTTCCTATTTATTTGGATGATGGAGTTAATTGGTCAATTTCTCAGATGGAAATCTCACGCACAGTGTGAACGGAGATAAAAAAAATGAATATTTTGAGCTCTAATATGTAAAATATTTTCTCATTCCGTCATCAGTGCTGTTACGAAAAATAGAGCCTTTTTTCTCGATGTGTCTGAATTTTGGCTTTTTTCTACTTTTATTGCAGCACTGTTGTTGAGAGGAGAAAATATTCTAAAACATTTTCGAGTGAGTATGTTCATGTTATCTCTACTACACTTCATCCTGCGTGTTCATTTTTCGTCATTTTGCTAATGTCTCATTTTTTTTACAATGTTTGATTAGTCCGCAAATACACAGTGTGCAGTCTGTTGCGCCATGTTAACATCTTATAGTAGTACTGCAGAAAAAATCGCTGTCCTGTAATGCTTACTGTATTGTGGCTACCTGTGTCTGAAGAAGAAGCTGCAGCAGCATCATCGGCGGTCGGGCTGGGATAGTCCAGTGATGACAGCAATTGCGCACCGATTACAGGCCATCAGTGAGCGTGATCTAATTCCCGATGAGGGTAGAGGACTTGCCGCTCTCTGCTGTCACTCAGTGACGCACTCGTGGACCAAGCATGGCGTTGCGTGCGGCTCTCCTCTGTGATCTTGCTTCTCTCTTTGGATAGACCACCCTTCAGAGCACTTTTAGTTGAATTACATTTCGCTTATGAATTTTATTGAAAAGATAATCTGATCACAGAGTTCTGTGGAGTGGGTATGGAGACACATTTTAGGGCAGTTTAACTTGCCTTGTTATATCGTAGAATGCCCCTCAGGAAAATAAAACTATTGTATTAATGGAATTAGCGCTCTTAGGGGGAAATGTGTCGTCCTGAGCTGGGAGTTAAGGTAGGTCTTCCTTTTGTTAATATAAAGTGTGTCTGCGCCATCTTTTTTTCTGTTTTCAGGACCTTTGACTTTCTTCTACTTTTATCTTGTTTCATAGCTTTCTTTTCTAACGTACTGTTTCTATGCGCAGGGGATCTTGTGTGGTAACATACCTTGTGCATAGGCTCTGCGTTCCCTTAACTAAATGGTGCTTTCAATTTTCCTCTGTTTGGAACACCTTGGTTGTGGCTAAGGAGGCTTAAACGAACGTATAATCTTATCCAAGTACGGCAGTTAGGCTGGGTGGTGGCCCATAATTCTGTTTGATGCTCCTTGCTCGTATTTGCGTTCAGTTCACGCATTGTTTTTCTGTTTGTTGAAGCTCATTTGACGTTTTTATATTCGGTGGTACAGTTCGGAGCTACGAGAAAAGACTTCTTATTCAGCAGTTCATCTATCGTACTATCTCACTTCTGGACATGTACTCTCCTGAATATCTTTTTTGAAAGACGGTTTCGCCTTTTGATTTATTCCCATGTCAAACCATTTTCTGTATTGAAAATATCCGTTACCATTATATTCATGCTTCAATTCAAGGTTAAACGCGTGCAGCCTAGAGACACCGATTGTCCAAGGAATCGTGGTTATCTCCCCTCAGAAGGATACAACTTTTATGTCTGTAGAAATTAGCGCTGCCAGGGGGAGGATGTAAGGTCCCAAGTTAAAGTTTTGGTAGGCCATCCTTTCGATGAAATAGAAAATGTTTTCGTTTTGTCTTTTTTCAGTTGTCAGCATCGATTATTCTGCACCTTTTTCCTTTTTTATAAACTTAATTCAATCTCTACTGTTTCTATCCGCAGGGTGTGAAGACACACCTTGTGCATAGATTTCCCATTCCCTTAATTCCGTACCAAAAGATACCTTCCTCGTTCTTCTCTTAAGAATACCTTTGTTTTGGTTAGGGAGGCTTAAACTAACTAATAGTCTACTTCGGAATTTTTTTAAATTTTTCCCTCTAAACCATACGATATGGATGAATCTTCACGTTCCCTCGTCTCGTTAATACGTTGCGTGCGCCTTTAGTGCCTCATTTATTAATACACAACTTTGTGTTAGAATAATTCTAGGCAATAATATCCAGCAGGCCATGACGTTTTAGACGGCGAATATTGTCCCCGAAGAAAGTTACTGCTGCCTTAATTTCTCAGCTGAATTTTGTGTCCATCGTTTTCTGTCTTGACACTTACCTATAGCTGATTTTTTTTACATCTCTACCCACTGGTGAAAACGAGCGCGTTTCAGTGACCTTTATTTTTCTGTGCATTCAACATATTTCAGTGCGAAGCTACTCTCGTATGCTTCACGACAACCTTTTTACCGTTGTTCATTTTGGTCGATGCGGCGTGTGGTACACTTGTGAGTCCGCGACTGATGTATCCGTTGTCGTCTGAATTGTACATGCTTGCAATTGGCCTTGTCTGATGCATTTGTTTCAGTGACCGCACCTCTGCTAGACCAACCGCCATCGCCATCTCGAGGCTGTCAGTTCCTTAGGCAGGAAAGAAGAGTTCCTTATCAAGTGCCACCGAACGAGCTGTGGCTAATGGTCTTCATGCCTGCCTCGTCGTCATATGTCAGCTCAATCGTCCATAAAAATTCGCGCAGTGTTATTGTGATCGTAAATTTAGCCTCTAATAGCGATGTGATAATTGCGCTCGCTCAAGCTATGGCGAATTATAACTGCTCCGTTGGTGACAGTTGTTTGTCTCGGCGCTGCCGTGAGTGGCTCTCATGTTATTGTGCTACAGGCTCCTCGCTCCTTCCTTTCTGGCCTCGCGTCTTGTGAACTTTTTCCAATTTCCACGTGTGGGGAACCATTTTGCGCTATTTTCTCACGTAGTTATTGCCCTGTGAAATCGGAAAATTGAATATGATCGTTCATGCTGATGTTTTCTAAATTTTCATCTCTCCCAAGGCATAATTGTGAGTTAAGGAGGCCATCTTTTTGTTGTAATAAAATTTGTTTTTTGTTTTGTTAAAGACCGTCTTTCTTCAGTTTACCGCTGTCCTGTTTTTCAGCATCTCAGACTTTTTTCTCCAATTTCCATCTTGTTTCACAACAATCATTCTCAAATTACTATTTTTGTGCACAGAGGATCATCTGTTGGAACACACATTCTGCACCAATTCACCATTCCCTTAGCTGTATACTAAATGGTGCATTAACCCTTCCTTTCTTTGAATATCTTTGTTGCGGTAAGAGAAGCTGAAATTAACTAATTTGGTAATGTTATCTGAAGATTCATGTAAACTCGTATTCTGTACCTTAGTTGAAAGTGAATGAACGAATAATATTTCAAGCTATTGTAAGGTTAGAATTCTGTGACTATTTTTTTTGACTATATCATTCATAATTTCCTCAGTTCAGCCCTTAAAACTAGTTGTACCGTGCGAGGAATCTTTCCACAAGAACTTAATTTGAATCATATTCAGTTTTTGCCTTTTATAGTGTGGTCACTGCTACTCTTACAGCGCGCTCTGAGTTAGCATAATATTACCATGCAGTTAATGAAATGTGCGAGATTTTCCTTTAAATTTTCGTTTTGTATTGCTTTTCTCATTGAGTGATATATGACCGTGATGTTATTGATTGCACGCCTGCTGAATAAATATCAGTTCATCTTGTGTGTTTGTTTAGAAAAACACTCCGGCGTTCGTTCCTTTGAAGTTGGTTGTGGTTTTGTTTTATCGTAAGCGTGTGTGACACGTTTCTATGTCCCTTGTTGCGGGCTGTGATACGCTTGCGCAAACAGCGCTGCGGTGTCGAGAGCGCCTGTGATGTTTGTCCGTCCAACATCCTTCCTTGCCCTACTCGCACCTGCTCCACAATAGCCCTTCCGCAAACACGCAGCAGCACGCCACCGCCCTCCGCCTGTTGCGCGCTGCTCTGTGCACTGCAGGTCCACATGTCGGCTTTTGCCTGCCTGGCTTCATTTGTGCTGCCGGTAATAACACTCCTTGCTACCAACGCTCGACGTTGCTCTTTTTTCTTGAGCTCTTAGTGTACTTTGAGCAAAAATTTGAACTCACGAGGTGTTATGGGCAGTACATATGTCACCTAATGTTGAGTTGGTAATTTCGTGCGTGTTATCCGCAGCCTGGTAAATCCCTTACCTACCTATTCCTTGTTCATTATAAGTATTTCATGTAATAGAATCTTAAAACCAATCATATTTGCATGTTTGAACTTTGCGATCAAATGTTGCTGTAGTTACATTTGTGGAGGGAAATATGACTTAAGTTCTTTAAAAATTCGTCAAGTGACGGGAGTTATTTTATCGTGTTTTTGGACTGTTCCTTCAACGAACGTGCGTGGATTCATTTGCATCGTGCTTCAGTTGTTTTTGCGCACATTTCTAATCATAGATGTCATTCATACCTTATTGCATGTGTTAGACTAGTAACACTTTTTTCGGTGCGATAGGGATGGTTGTAACGAACTGAGCAGCTAAGCACTTGAATTGCTGAAGCGGACTGCTAACTTTTTACATGAGACTTGTGTCAGGTATGTAAAGTTTGAACCTCATGGCACTCTTTCTATGAGTGTGGAATTATATGTCCCTATAAAAAATTATTTTAAAAATTAAAATATTGAATTCAAAATTGTATCGTGCGAATTCAAGCTCACAATTCGTGGTTCAGTGTGCGGGTTCTAAAGCACATATTTTGCTTTTCAAACAGGTTTCGGCATTGAAGTAAGTAATGCATGCTCACAAAGGCCTCTTTCGCTTTGCAATCAATAGGGCAGCTGAACAGGCTCTTATTAGGACAGCCTCTTCGTACCCCCCTTTTCTAGTACGTAATTTCGATACCTTCAGCCTTCAAGGAAATGCGACTGTTTTATTTATAGGAATAAGTGCGCCCAGGTGGAAGGCGTGAGGTCCCGAGCTAATTACATTGCTTTTGTTGAATTAAAAATATTTTTTGTTTTGGGTCATCTTTTTCCGGTAAACTACTTTTTTTCAACACTTAACCTGGTTTCACTAACTTTTTCCAATCTTATTTTTTATTTGAAGGGTGTGGGGACTCACATTATGCATTGATTTCCTGTTCCCTTAATTCTGTACGAAATGGAATTATCTTCTTTCCTCTCATGGGAGCACCTTTGTTGTGGTTAAGGAAACTTTAAATAACCAATTCTCTAAAAACCAAGTTTTTAATTTTTCTGTTTACGATGTTTCGTTTCATTTAACATTGCTTCTGATTCTAGATTTAAATTCTGATTTGTCATCAGTGTGTTCAACTTCGTTAGAAATGTGTACCGAAATTGTCAGTGTTCGAAAGTGCTTCGACGTTTTTTGACATTCGTTGTTCTAAATTATTTTCATTGTTAAACATTCTATCGAACAGTAGTGCCTGTATATACGTAAGTGCTTCGTATTGAATTCTATCAGTGAGGTAGTGGAGGAATTCGAGTGGAGCACAGTAGCGCACATCTTCCTTCATAACTGATGCGGCTGAGCTCTTCCTCTCTCGCTGCTCTCAATATTCCATGAGCCCGTCAGATGCGCTCTTGATGCGTCCTGAAATTTGGAAGAGGCTCTACTTCAAAATTCTCCCTTGTTTTCCCGAATTTACTCCGATGTCTTGTGTTATTGTTGCTTTCTTAATCGAACGATGAACGAAGCGTGATTTGTAATTCAGGGAGTCTTGTTTTGGTGATTTTCAGTTGGTCTAGTTTTCTTATTTCTACGTTTCCCGCGAGACAATTCTACTATTGGCGTGAGTAAACTGCCGGTCGCCAAGTTTTATAATTTGACGACATAAAGGGCTACTACTCTGAAATTTAATTTTCTTGAGGTTTGTTGTTTAAAATTGGAAGAGTTTTGTTCATGAACAGAGCCATTGCAAGTTGGATTGATGCATGAATTATAAATGGCCATCGTTTCCTTTTGCATAATATAATATTTTCGAGTTATCTTAGTGTTAAGAACGCATGTCTATTTCAATACAGAGATGTACAGCGATAGTATATTTGTGGATCAATTTATGTATCCTGATAGAAAATGCGATGAAGCCAATAACTACTGCACCGTAACTTTGATGGCAGCGAATGAACGGAATTGGTCAGTATATATCGCCTAATGCTGAGTTGTCAAGATAAGTTCCTATGTGTTGAAATTTTGTAAAAAGAGCACAAAGTTTTACCCGAGGTGTTGCAGTTTAAATACCTGGGAGACAATAAGCTCGTGGAGCTCCATAAAATTAATCTTTTGTTTGGAGTTAACTTTTTCTCAATATTGCTGTAGAATACCTATAGGGAACTGACAATGAAAAACTATCGTTTTAGTAACAAGAATAGAAGTGTGTGTATATAAATTTAATTTTATTGCACTACCTATAGTTGAATAATTTTTCAAAAATATTTGTTACTATGAACGTGTTTTTCGGACATCGTCAACAGTGATGAAAATTGCAATTAAAAAATTTACGGGGCGAAGCCAGCGCGTCTCGTGTGAAAATGTTTTACTTCTCGTTACTACGAATTAGATTCAGGTTTTGCTCTGTTCGTTCGGAAATTAGTAGCAGTTCCCAATACGACTGAGTCCAATTAACGGCTGTTGTTTTTTAATTTGCATTGTAATTAATTTCTCCTAGATCTAACGCAAGAAAATAAAAGATAAAGGAAAATCAAGGGTCTGTCCACTGAATTTTACTTTGAATTACAGGCCACTCCGACTCCTCCCTCCAGGTACCTTCCATCCAGCGCACACTTCCATGCCTAAAAGGGAACAAGTTACAGATCGTGGAAATGATTAGAAAACTAAGTTTGAAATTAAATAAATGTCCAGATTAGGCTTAGATTTGTATCAATACTTAAATACGGCAATGGGAAGTGAATAATTTAAGAGTTCTCCTTCAGAGAACCAGAACACTACAGGTACATAATTGATGCAGCGCAAGTGCTCCTGACGCACTCCACGCTTACCCAGTCTGGGCCATCAATGCGGCGGTCCGAGAAACTCCCTCACGTCCACGGGTCCCTCCGGACAGGCGGCCAACTGAGGCAATGGTGTAGCTCTCAAGCGCACAAGACTGTAGACACCACGTTATGCAAGTGTAGCGCGCGAACTTGGGCCCGAGTGTTACCGTCTACGTCAGCAGACGTTACCTAATCGCGCTGGCACAGTCCTGTAGATCCGATAATGTGAACAGGTGTGGGTCAATTAGGAATCTGACGCCGAGACTTGTGCGCTGAGGTCAGCTGCGGTCACGTTTTATTAAAGTTCAAAGAGCTAAATGCGGAGGGGAGTGACTGCTACGGGTTTCTAAATTTTACTTTTAATTATTAATAGATTAAACATAGACAAGTAAAGTTTTGTACAGCTCTTGAAGTGACTCATCATAACTCTAACGTTGTACGCTTGTCTTAATTCCAAAACGTGTTTTTTGTCAATTGACAGGATACTACTTAAATAAAGACCTGTGCGAACCTCACGTGTGTCGTATAGTGTATTCATTGATGAGTATCTTAGGTTGTCCCCTCAGGGGGATACAACTATTGTATCTATGGCAATTAGCGCTCCCATGGGAATTAAGGGCCCGAGCTAAAGGTTAGGTTGGCCTGCTGTTTGTTAAAATAGAATAAGTTTTTGTTTTGTTACGGACCATCTTTTTTCGGTTCTCTGCTGTCCTTTTTTCAGCACTTACAACTCTCTTCTTGAACTTTTTCTTGTTTCATGAACTTGTTTCTTAGATTATTGTTTGTGTGCACCTTGTTCATAGATTCCGCGTTCTCTCAACTCCAGTCCTCTCTTTGGACATCTTTGTCGTGGTAAAAGGAGACTAGAAGTTTCTTAGATAATAATAAACTTCGGTTGTATCGAAGAGTACAATTTGTTGATTGCGACGTGCAAGATTCATAGCTGTTTATTCCCTGAGAGAAAAAATTAATATATTTCTGTTAAACTTGAAAGCAAAGAGTGTTTCCGGGAAATCTTTCATTTCATCATCTTTATTTATTGTCCGGCAATAGATATTCTGTACTCGAATTATGTGCGAAAAGACGTGATCTAGAATTTCACTATTGAATTTTCTATTGAGATGTTCGTGTCAAAAGTGATGGAATTAATTCTTCTTTTCATATAATTCGTGATGCAAACCTTCTATGTTTCACGTTTTCTGTTCATTATTCCGTTTTTTCATGGTCCACCAAAAATGCCCCAGCCGCCGCAGCCTGTTGAGCCAGTGCTGGTGTTTGCTCGTCCTGTCATAAACTGCTTGACTTCGAGGCTTGCTCTCCCGTCACCCCACTCCCAATGTATTGTTTTCGCGCAAACTTATCGTGCTCTCGCTAATGACTAGTTATCGCCTTAGGTACCAGCGCCGCACACAGTTTTTTCGATTTCCAAATCCCGGAGACTTTGATGATAAATATGACCTCCTTAGCGCAGTGTACAATCCGTCGTGTGGTTAATTTTTTTCCGTGGAGTGAGAAATTGTAGATTGGTGTTCATTTATCCTGTTCTGCGTCATCGGAACATGGCTTGTGGAAATGTTGTGCTGGCTCTTCTGATAATTTCGTTGAATTTAGCAGCTGCATATCTATGATGTTCTGATGTCGCTTCTTACCTTCATGATCCCTCAGGAGGATGCAGCTATTATATCTATGGGCATTAGCACTCACGGGGGAAAATGTGAGGGCCCGAGCTGAGAGTTAGGTAGGCCTTTTTTTTTTTGTTGAAATAAAATCTTTTCATGTTAAGGACCATCTTTTTTCGGTTCACTGCTGTCCTGTTTTTCAGCACCTACTACTGTCTTCTACAACTTTTTATCTTGTTTCATGAACTTCTTTCTCAACTTACTGTTTTTATGCCTTTTCTGAGTAGATTCCTCATTCTCTTATCTCCATGCTGAATGGTGTCTTCTTCTCTTCGATACATTTTTTTTGTAGCGGTTAGAGAGGCTCAAACTAACTTATAATCTAATCTCATCTAATCTTGCCTTCATGAAGTTTCAAAACCTAACTTTTCTTTTGACTTTTTGCCTTGCGTTGAGGAAGGGATAATTATGAAAAATTTTCTCGTGGGTTATTTTTTCAATATGACTTCATTGTTTTCTTCATTTGCTTATTCCATCGAAAGATGTCTCTAAAAAACGTTTTAACTTTCTAGCTAGACAATTAATTCTTCCCATTTTTCGTTGCTAGGTGTTTGGAAATCGTTCGGAAGTATTCTGCTGGAAACTCGACTAATTCTAGACCCATCTTGCGCTGTTAATTCTTCTGCTTCCACATAACCGGTATTTTTTTGTCTCAAACTTCCCAATTAACTTCTGCCATTTAAGATACTATTTGTAAGCCAAAGTGTTTTTTAATTTTTTTTTTAGCATTTCGCATCGTACTTCCCAATTAACTAATGCCAGTGAGAAGGATCCTATTCGTAAGCCAATGTGCTTTCTTTATTTTTTAGCAGAACCGTTTATGAAGATGTGTTTTCTGTGTTTTGCTTAACGCTTTCCATTCGTTTCATTGCAGGTAACAGGCGTGGTTGGTCGAGCCGAAACACTCTCGTCAATATTCTTCATTGGATCGCTGTTGGCTTACTCAGCCGCCACCAGGAAGCTCCTGCCTCGCCCCTACGGTCCTCTGCACTCGGGCTCGACCTCCTGCGTGTCGTGCGTACAGGGGGGGACCACCTGCACCTCCGCCTCCAATGGCTCCCCTTCTCAAGGCGTCAGTAACTCCATTACGGGGGGCAGCAGCTGCGTTGGTGCCTCGTCGCTGTCGCCCGGCGGGGGCTCCGTCCGTCAATACCACCACCACAACAGCAATAACAGCGCGCACCACAGCAATAATCACCACCATCACCGCAACGGCGTGAGCAGCTACAACGTGCTGAGCAGCGCCAACGGCCTCGGTGTTGGCAGCTGTTTCAACTCGTACGTGCAGCCGGCCGGCGGGGCCAGGTCGCCACGGTACGGGGCGCCCCGCAGCTCCAGCGGCAGCCGCAGCGGTGGCCGCACGCGCTGGCGGTGGCTGGGGCTCAGCGTCGTCCTCGCCAGCTGCGCCATGCTCTGCAAGGAGCAGGGCATCACCGTCATGGCCGTGTGCGCGCTCTACGAGCTCGTCATCGTCCAGAAGGTAGGCTTGTTGTTGTGTTGCTTTTAGTTTTACGTGATCCTGTGCGCTCTACGAGCTCGTCATCACCCAGAAGGTGGGCTTTTTTCGCATTACTGATTGGTTTAACACGATCCAGCGTTGGGTTAAGTTCAATGTTTAGTTGAAATTTAGAGTCAATTGTAGTGAGCAATTTTGAAAAAAGTGAATGTTAACCGAATCGTGCTTTCGTTTAGCTCTTTGGTTATGACTATAGGTCGGTCAGCAGCATTATAAAAATCCCTTCAGTGACCACCGGTGGGTTCCTCTGCAGGAAACGTGTTCAGAGACTTTCCGACTGTCTAGTGGGAAAGTTCGTTTGCGCGGCCATCTTGAAGGGGGTTGGAGTTCATACTACCAATCATTAAGTCTTTTCAGCTTATTGGTTTATGGTGTTTCATGAATGTAATTGGGTTTGAGTATTACACTTATCAAAGTTTGTAAACGCAGCGTCGTTGTATAGAAGTTTTATTTCCATTGAAATCATCCTTCTTCATTTCATCGTTTTGTTATAGTGAAGTTCTTTTATTTTAATACTATTATAATTATCAATGTTGTGACTGCTACTTTCTTGTCCTGCGTTATATTTCGTGGTTGTGGAGGCGGAAAAGGGATGCTCTTGCGTTATCTCAATTATGCACGCATAGATCGACTTCGGCGCTCTATCATTTGTGCCCACTTTGTTTCTTACAGTGGTCCCGCCTTCGTTATCTCTTTTCTTTCCCAACTTTCTCTTTTTATGCGCTGGGTATCCTGTGTGGGAACACATCTTGCGTATTGATTCCCCGTTTTCATTTTTGCATTTATGAGGTGTTAGCGGTAGTTAGTAAAGGAATCTTCGTCAGGACATCTTACAACAGACTCAATTTCACGGTGTGATGTTCAAGTTGTTGTGTCTGTAACAAGTCTAAAGCTTCAACCGTGAATTTCCTGTCCATGTACTAAACTCGCATAGTATCTATATGCGCGTAGAGTAGACTTACAGGCATTGTTATGAGTCTAAGTGGCGACTTGGAGCGTGAGTTTTTCTCCGGATAAGTTTCGGGAGGGAGACGGGAATGTTTGTACGAGAACGAATATGACTTTGGAACAGTTGTTCCTAACAACCTAGTTGCAACTTATTTTCTTACGCATCGTCTGTTTGTTTGCTGACTTAACACGAGTGGAGTGCGCAGACTGTGCCCTCATTCTGAAATCTGGCCACATTTGTAACTCCTAATATTGTATATTGTAGTTTTTATTCGTAGTGTCTGTAGAATTTCTGCGTAGACGCTCTGCTCTAATAGTTCTTACGCGACAGTGTCCTTCAAAACGCATTGGTTTTGAGCAGTAGCGCCGCCTTGTGCGTGCACCGCAGTCACGTGTCAGCTTTTGGCTAATTTTGGCGAGGCTGGTTGGTGTTCTCTGCAATACAGGGTAGTCACGTTCGCTTCGCTAAGGCTCAATAAAGTCTAATGGAACGCACGCTATGCTGCTGCTGCTGCTTCCGCCACGCAAATCTTTCTTACATTTAGTCGAAACTGCATCTATCCTTTTCCTCGTTCTTCATTTTCTGTTGATGGTACTAGTGGACCTACGTGTTGGAAGTCAAATTATTTTTATGAGCTTAAGGTCATCGATTGCCTGGACTCCTGCCATCGTGTGCTGTTTTTGTCATGTAATTTTTACCGGAACTCTTATGAGGTGTTCCATTGTGCTCGTATACCTCTTTTTAATCGTCCCTTGCAGATTTTTTATGTGTCCTCTCGCTGATGTTGTAGAAGAAAAAAGAAGAAGTTGATACTCGTACACTTATTTTCTTTAAGCACATATCAATAATGCTTTCGAAGCGCAGGCTGTCATGTTATACTTTCCAGTCCGTTTGCCGTACCTCGCAGTAGTTTAACTGTAACCTACGAGACAAGTTGTTATTTTAGTGCAATCTTTTTTTCTAACTTCCTTCTGTGTGTTATACGTAGCTCCGTGGATACTTTTTACTCTTTCTGAGATTTTTAGCTTCAAATTTCGGTGTTGGTATCTCAAATCATTCTAAGTTGAGTTTAAATTCTTCCATAACTTCCTACATGCCGCCCTTCTTCACCAATGGCAGTAGAAGAGAGAACACAATACTTTCAACCTTGTTGGTGTGCTGCATTACACTGACGGAGCTCTTGCATTTTGACCAGCTACTAAGTCTAGAAGTATTCAATGTTTGAGGTGAGCCCCCTCAAGAGGATACAACTATTGTGTCTACGGGAATTAGCGCTCCCAGGGGGACCATGTGAGGGCCCGAGCTAAAGTTAGGTAGGCTTCCTTTTTGTTCAAATAGAATAGGTTTTTGTTTTGTTACGGACCATCTTTTTTCGGTTCACTGCTATCCTGTTTTTCAGCACCTACTACTTTCTTCTTCGACTTTTTCTTGTTTCATGAACTTCTTTCTTAGCTTACTGTTTCTGTGCACCTTGTGCATAGATTCCACGTTCCCTCAACTCCATACTAAATGGTGCTTTCCTCCTTCCTCTCTTAGAACATCTTTGTCGTGGTTAAGGGAGGCTGAAACTTTCTTATATAATAATAATAATAAAAAAGTTTGAGGTGAGCACGACTGCCAGAACGTAAGTATCGCGGTGGCTGAGGATTAGGAAGCAGAGGAGACAGGCATCTGTATGTTGTAGAGGAGTTTACAGCTAATGTTTTTGTTGCTCTAAAATAATGATCTCTAGAAATCAAGATAACTAAAGAAACAACGTCTTCTCCCACGAGCATGACGGGATAAGATTGATATGAATTTCCCATTCGCTTTGCTAAATTTGTAGTTGTTAAGTCACTGTTGAGAATTATTTTAAAATCGATTTATAGTTCTATTTGCAAATGTTACGAGCTTCTATCAGTGTTCCTTTTCACAACGCTGCGGAGGTCAAGTTTAGTGCAAGTTAATTTTGACCTAGACATTCTTAGTCTCAAATTTAGGAAGGTTTTTTTGGCTGTTACGTGCGCAAATACGGCTGTCCGGCAGAGGGGTTTCTGTAGGGTAATTTTTTCTCAAATAGTTGTGTTAAAAAAACCTTTTGCACACAGTAATGAGAAGTATCAAGTTATTTGAACGATTCTTGAAGTATTGCATCTGAACTAAAGTATTTTACGAAACTTTTTCATAATTGCCCGCAGTTCCTCCGGAGTATAGTCTCAAGAATTTCGTCATTTTGAACTCTTCTTTTTGGTCCTTGAAACGGAATTCAGCGCGCAAGTGCAAGCACAGAGATCTATGATTGTCATATTTGTTTTCTCTTTACACGTGCTCTAGATCCTCATTACATCTGCGTGAAGATGGATGTATTCGGTAACCGTCCGGCATTTGTTGCTCCTAGTCAATAGACTCCACCACTGGTTACTGATTGAGAGCTCTCATTCTGTTGGCATTATTTAGTACTCATCGAGTGGCTATTGACTCTTCTTCATTCTACCATCAGTTTCCACTGTTTAGTTTAGGTTATGATTTTGATAGTCGATATTATTGTCCGATTTTTCCTCTACCTGCGAATTTCTGCTGGATATTACGATGACTTAGCTGAAGCAGTTTACTTTTTGCTTAATTTGTCCAACACGAGACGCATGTCGCCGAAGGGCTTCGTTCCTACGGCTGCACCTAATTAATTAACTGATGCTGTGTGATCGTATGTCTGTGTTATTTAGGTCCTATGCCCATCCCCAATGCGAGTTACTAACGAACCGAGTTGTGAAGTTAATGCTTAGGTTGCCTAAAGACGTTGCTGGTGTGTAGGTTATTCATTTGTAAAGTCACTGGCTTCACATGATGCTTGCAGGAACCTTGCCGCGACTCACATCTATGTCATTCTATTGGTTACACAACCTCGTACGATGTCGCTCATCCGGCTCTGCATTAGTTGGCTTTCATGAAATTTGGTAGCACATTTAATCATTTCACTCAAGAAATACGTCGTATGAATTGTAGCATTCTTAAGGATCAAATTATGCCGGTCATGTATTTAAGGTCACTTCATGTAACTTTAATATAGTTAGTGTCTCGTTAGGTTGTAATTAAAATTCCATGTAACTCAGTATTGTCTGAATGCCTCATTAAAGATCTTGACCCTCGTTTTGCAGCACCAGAATCGCACCATTACACAGAATATAGCCATAAATGAGCCCATCACGCAACATTGCGTGGAAGCACGTAGCCGTGATACACCTCTGCTTCCTATTGTGAGCCCCTTTTCTTCGTCCTTGTTCTCAATTGGCCTTGGTAGGAAGATCTCTCCCATCTTGGTAGGAAGACTTGTTCTCTACTTCGTGGGAAGACGCATAATAGGCCTTGGTAGGAAGACCACTTCCATCCACTTCTCTGTTACTTCCTCTTGCTATACTTTTACTTATCTCTTTGGCGCTGCTCTTCACTACACGCGTTCTGCAAGTCTGCCTTGAGTTCCTGACCATCGCTCACTCTCCATTTCAGGCATTTGTTTACAACTTCTACACTTCTTACCTCATTTCACGCCCCTCACGCCTCCTTTGTCTTTACTATCATTCATGTTTCTCACTCCTCAGAATATTCTCTTTTTTCATTTAATGGTTCATCTTTTCGCCGTTTCACGACCAATTACTCTTTTCGTTCTGTGCACTTTATTCATTGCTATTTCAACACTTCGTTCTGTCTTTTACGCTTTCCATACCCGATTTTTGTACCCTGCTCTTCTCCTTCTGTATGTTCTGTACTCTAAAATTCATACTTTTTGGTCATTCTTCGCGGTCTGGTAAACTTACAAATATTCACTCCTTTCCTGCACTCGCTCTTACGTTCGAGATATTCCAGATTCTCCTCGAGAGCTACAGCAGAATCATAGATTGTAAGTCCTTCATTTCATTTGGTTTCACTCACTCAGGTGCTCTTATTTTGTTCAGCTGCAGTGCACTTCACACCGCTATCGTTGCATGCTCTTATTGACATTTTCATGTCATGCATATCACAACACGCCTGCCTCTTCTTTCGCAAGAATCAATCCGCTATAAAATGCTTCTTAAACATCACGTACCTCTGTATATTTCAACAATCCTCTTTCCTCTACCAGCTCCTCGACTCCTCTTCCTCCCTTCACTTCCTACTTACTTGGTACAAAGCAACAAATATCAAAAGTGTAGTTAGTTCTTTTTGTGTTCAGCATGCGGCTTTAACTTCGTGAGGTTTTTAGGCTGAGCTTTTAAAAGCCGCTCGTGTAATGAGATTATGGAGCTCTGTGTTGGCTGACTGTGTTCCAACTTATTCTTACGAGAGCGTCATTGAGGCCCAGCGCCTGACGCTTCTTTTTATGTGATGAGTTAGGCGGTGTTGATTTTCTACTTCACTAGTAATAAATAGTAATGGTAGTTGTGGCTACCAGACTCTCGCAAGGATAATTGCTCACAACTCTCAGCGAACTGTGTGACCGCAATGAGAGCTCATTACAAGTTATATTCCTGGATTGCCGTCTTTTCTAGAGCTTTCAAAGTTAGCAAATTAGAATGTTTTCATCCTCCCAAGTATATGCACTGTTTTACTAAAATTCAATGTGCATTACAATGTGCATCACCTCTCACTCTTCATTGGTTGGCCAATGACAACATGTTACGGATATCTTTTCAGTGCCGTTTGATGGGCTGTAATTGGTCTTTTTTATGTCGCTGGGGTACGCATGTTTTTATCCTTCAAAGTCAAGTTGATTTCACTTCCAGAGCTTCGCCAATTTTAGTAAGCACTTCCAAAGCTGTGCTAACTTTAGTATACATTTTTGTTGCTTCGTTAACTTAAATAGAAATCACTTCTAGAGCTTCGCTAAGTTTAGTAGATGTCACTTTCAGAGTTTCGCTCAGTTACTTTGTCACGAACAAGACTTCGAGTGTTGAGGTGAAGCCAATTATGATCATAATGATGAGCCATTTATGATCATCAATGATGATTGAAAAGTGTAGTTCTTATTTACTTCATGTTGTTATTAATATGTACTCCTGCAGCAAATGAGTCATATTCACAAGTACTATCAGATGAAAGATATTAATTGAAATTCATACTGAACATCTATACGAGCCACTTCAGGGAGTTGTTGCACTGACATTAAAATAACATCCTTGAATTAATACACGTGAAAATTTTTCGCTGACAAAATCAGCATGAAAATAAAAAGTTGCAACGCAATATGAATTTATCATCTTCCTTGTACGTACGTTAGAAGTCCATTGTTCGTGCACCAGCGATTCTCTCGAACAATGCGTAGTTCGAAATACGTAGACCTATTGCTACTTGATTTGTGGTATTTTTTAGTTGCATCCCTCCCTGGAGATGCTTGAATTATCTATGCGCGCGCGTCTTCACTGTGTGATCAACTTTAGATTTTGCAAGATTCCTGAATACTTGAATTACTTCAAGAGAGGTTACCTCACCTATAAATGGGCCTTCTATCTTTCGTGTCTATCGTGCTCACTTTGGTTCTTTCTGTTTTTGTGCCTCATTAGCCGTTTCATTGTCCTTTCTTCCTCTTCCTTCCTAGCTTGCTGATTCTATGCGCAGAGTATCATGTGCACGCTAGTTGGTTTAGTTTTCTTCAACTTTTCGCTTGGATCTCGATGCAAATGCTCGAAATTTGAACAGACGTGCTTAGTTTCACCGTTTTTTTAAGTTTATACTCACTGGTTTTTTATCGTCGCGCTGTTGAAATTATCTTCGTTGCGGTTAAGGAGTTTTTAAGTAACTGATACCAAGTCCCTAGGGGATGTGCTTGTGTAGCCCGTGTCCTCGTGTGCGTATTTAGAGAAACTTTGACACTTGACAGTAACCGTAGTTTCTGATTAACATCATAAAGGCTGTTGCAAGTTTAGCTTTGTACATAGTTGAGCCGTTGTTCTCTTGTTTATTTCTCTTACCTCTTCAAGAGAGTGTGTCGCTGCTCCGCCAGATGATACTTGCCTACTTCACATATTTTTGCATTTTCCTGTGGTAATCTGTCTCCGGTAAGGCGCTTTTGACGCGCATACAGGCGTTGAAACCGACGTGGACATTTCAATGCTACAACGAAAAAATAGCAGCTTGTATCATTGAAAATGCAAACCAGCGTCCGAAACTGTTTTTGCTGCGTTTGAAATGCTGAAGAATAGACTCGACACTTTTGGCTCCCTCGCTCCCTCTTATTGACAGCGCTAGACATGCTCAAAAATATCGTTGTTCTGATATGAATAATGCAGCGCCCTCCCTCGAGTGAGATCTTTCCGTTGCCATGCCTACTGTTTGCCATGCTGTCCTTGGGTCTACAAAAGTGTGCAGCCAGTCAAGTGCAATTTCAAATATAGATTAAATTGTAGAAAATTTTTGTATCAACACCGGCGTTTTACCGTGCAAAATATGTCAATGAAATGGATTCTAATGTTGGGATGCGTGGGGAACGCGCAAAATCTCCCGCGAATGTCTAATGTTTGGTGGATGTAATCTCGTAGTTCCGTTGAACACCTCTTCGAGAGGGACAACTAATGCATCTGTGGGAACTAGTCTCGCAGGGTGATACACTATTGTATCTAAGGGAATTTGCACTTCAAGGGGGAATATGTGAGGTCCCGAGCTAAAGCTTAGGTAGGTCTCCCTTTTGATGCAACAGAACAGGTTTTTGTTACGAAGCACCTTTTTCCGGTTCTCTGTTGTCCTGTTTTTCAGTACCTACTACTTTCTTTTTCAACTTTGTTTTTTAAGCTTTTTTCAACTTATTGTTTCTATGCACCTTGTTCATAGATTTCGCGTTCCCTTAATTCTATACCAAATGGTGCCTACCTCTTTCCTCTCTTCGGAACTCCTTTGTTGCGGTTAGGGAGGCTTAAACTAACGTCTAATCTGTAGGAACTAGCACACCTAGGGAAAATGTTACGTTCCAAGTAAAAGATTAAGTTGGCCTTTCATTTGTTGAAACAGTAGAATAATTTTTGTTTTCTAAGAAGCATTTTTTTAGGTTTACAACTGTCATTTATCTAGCATCTAATGCTGTCTTCCACGAATTTTATCTTGTTTCATAAAATTCTTAAAATCTTGGTGCTTCTATTCGCAGGGTGTGAAAGAGCACTTTGTGCTTGATTCCCCGTTCCCCAAGTGTCAATTAAATGATGCCTCCCTCGTCTCTTTTTTGGGACCACTTGTGTCGTGATTACGTATGCTTAAACTAACTTATTAAATGTAATCGAATTGCGTAAAACTGCCCTGTTATTTCAAAAGTGATCTCATGATCCTCTCGTGTGTTTGCAGGTACGAGGTTGGGACCTGCTGCAGTTCGGCGAAGGTTTGCTGTCCGGCAAAGGGTCGGTGCCGCCGTGGCTGGCCGACTGCGCCCCGCGCATGTTTGCCCTCGTCGCCACCACCCTCGGGCTCATGCTCGCCAGGGTTCACATCATGGGGGCCCAGCTGCCCGTCTTCACCAGGTCAGCTTATTCTATAGGGATTATTATTCTCTTACGTTCTCATGGTCAGCTTATTCTATAGGAATTATTATATTCTTACGTTCACCAGATCAGCTTACTCTATAGGAATTATTATTTCTTACGTTCACCAGGTCGGCTTACTCTATAGGAATAATTGTATTCTCACGTTCACCAGGTCAGCTTACTCAATAGGAATTATTATTTCTTACGTTCACCAGGTCAGCTTACTCTACAAGAATTATTGTATTCTTACGTTCACCATCAGCTTACTCTATAGGAATTATTGTATTCTTACGTTCACCAGGTCAGCTTACTCTACAGGAATGATTGTATTCTTACGTTCACCAGGTCAGCTTACTCTACAGGAATTATTGTATTCTTACGTTCACCATCAGCTTACTCTATAGGAATTATTATATTCTTACGTTCACCAGGTCAGCTTACTCTATAGGAATTATTATATTCTCCCCTAAACTGGCGCTCTCTCGACAACGAGGTGTTGCTGTGCGACCAATGATGTCATTCTCTCGCCTTGTCGTAAACGTTTTGGAGACGGTAGCAAAATGTATTTTTGAGGGTGGGAAGCGTTTTAGAAGTGCGTGGCGCATTGATGTACTCAGGATGCTTGCATATTACTTGTTGCATCCATTGTCTATTTACGAATGATGAAAAAATCGGACGCGATTTATGTTCGTGTTATTCAGGGGTAAAAAATGCGGTTTTCATTCAGTACGACTTTCTTACTGGTTCATTATATTCAAGGTTCTAACGAACATTGTGTACGTCGTACGACCTATAAAATATATCCGCGTAAACTACGTTGCATGGCTCAGTTTTAATTTTAATTTCATGCTGGTAATCGACGGCTGAGCTGTAAACACGTCATTCTCCGTGTTAGCTGTTGGATGGCGAAGCTAACAATTGATTTGAGCATGACTAAAAATTTTCCGAACCCTGTAGTTCAATACTTCAACCGTAACTGGCGCCACCGGTGGCCACGGAGGGTATTTTCATAATGCTGCTGGCCGACCAATAGTTACAAACTAAATTTACATGAATGCTTAGTTAAACCTAAATTTAGGCACGATGCAGTTAATGTTTGCTATTTTCAAAATTGCGTACTACAATTGACTTCAAATTTAAGTTTAATATTGAATTTCAGTTCAATCATCTGCGGTTAAAGCGTTTATTTCACTTGTTGTTTCCTCAGCTACTCTTTTATCAGCATTTTCAAATCATACATTCGATGGTGAGCTCTCCATACATGAATTTTCAATCTTCCCAGACATGAGAGTGGCTGAGTGAATGGAATGCATCGCCGAATATCTGAACAAAAAATCCCATGTTGCAGCGATTGAATTCGCTGGTCTACAGTTTCCTGCACTGGAACTATCTTAACTCTGCTGTAAATCAAAGTACGCTAAAACTTGCTCTGGATCAGCTGCGTGTAATTAAATAGAATGTCTTTGAATCCCTACAATGAGCGTTTGAGAATGTTTCTGCGACATCAAATTTATTGAAGCATTTTTAAAACTTTGTAGGAGCTTCTCGGTAGAAGTATTATTCTTATTTTTCATTGTGTTCAGGCAGAACGTTTGGCAATTATTCGTTGTATAATTGAGTGCTGTACATTGATTGGGCTGTACATGTATTGTTATTTTTTTATTTCCCGTCTTGAGTTAGATTTTTATGATCTAAAACTCTCATCTTCGGTGTTTCCCAATTTTCTAGTTCATCATTTTTTACTGGGAGCATCGCTGTTGTAGTGCTGTGCAATATTACTTGTGATGGTTATGCTGTGCAGTGTCGGTAGCGCTGTGCAGTGTTGCTGTGGTGAAAATGCTCTGCAGTGTTGCTGTGGTGAAAGTGCTGTGCAGTGTTGCTGTGCTGGTAGTGCTGTGCAGGTCGCTCAGTAAAGACTCCAAAAGAGCAACCTCAAGAGCAAGGGACTGCCGAGCACACACACAGGCGCTGTTCAAATCGGCCGGCTTGAGCATCTCTCATTTGCATTCGCTTATTATTGTGACAGGTGTGGCGGTCTCTCCCTGCCTCCCTAGCTCTCTCTAGCTGTTGTTCGCTGTCCTCCGCCTCCTCCGAACAGGTTCCTCCTAATCGCTCCTATTCAAATGAGTTGCAATTATAGAAACATAATTGCTTTACCTCGACTTGAGATTCGCTGCTTTATTCTAGCAAACTTGATCGGGTTCTTGAGACAATTTTGAAAGCGGAACATTTCTGCGTGGAGCTTGTCTGCATGCCTCTGGATCACCGTTCCGTAATTCAGTTCCATGAGCTGATTTATTTTTCTTTCGTCAACCGGTTCTGCCGGTCTGAGTAGCTGCTTTGGTGTCAGGTTGCAAGTTATTATCATTGGACTTGTGCCTATCTCCCATAATTTCTTAGAGACTTCTCTGCTTGCCTTACCATTTCCACTTTTCATCAGTTGAGGGCGAAGCTAACTTGAACAGAACCTCGTGTGTTGTTGATTAACATTAACTTCTATCTTCGTTGTCCAGTGTGCATCACGAAATGTCTCTTCAACATCTGTAGCCCGTCTTATGTTTTCTCTTATTTTATGATACCTAACCAGTGAACGCGTTTTCCACAAAACGGATAAAAAACATACTCGTTGATCTGCTCTTTCGTCTTAAGCTGTCACTTAATCAATATTGGTATTACGTTTCGGTGTCGGACGTCTTGTTGCACTTCTGCGAGAAATGTAATTTATTGAACGTGAACTGATGCCACCGAACAAATGAAGATGTCTTCACCTGAGTATTATCTAGCTTTTGTCAATTCAATAGCGCTTTCATTTTAAAAGGGCTAAGATCAAACAGTTCTGATTTATGAAGTAACGGATGAACTTTCATCAACCGTATTATTTGTTCGTTCGGGCGATCGTCGGTGTTCATTTTCGTTTAATTGAAAGAAAAAAATCTACTTTGGCGTTCGTCCATTCCCTTCTACAGAAGTTGATTACACCTCTGAGAAACTTGTTGAACCCAAGTAGGACTTAAAAAAATATTATTTATGCACAGAATAATATTCCCGAAGCATTTACCATGTTATTTTACGCATGAATGCTTATTTTAGTTTTACCTATTCGAATGTAAAATCAGGAAATCTTGATGTTTTTCAGTTGTCGTTCCTCTAGATGAGCAGGTTTGTAGATCGCTCGCTCCTGCATGATCCAGCCTTTTGATGGCGTTACAGCAGCCGTAGCTGGCCGTAAAAGCTTTGTTTGCGTCGTGAGCGTTGTCATGGCGACCCTCTAAGTCTGGGAGGCGCTTCTCTTCAGCCCGTAATTGAATCAAAGGGAAGCTTTTACGGTGACTCCTGCAACAGGTGCTCTTTGACGTGCTCCCCGGCCGCGCCAGGGAAGACCGCAGGCGTTCAATTCTTGAATTGCCAGGCTGCCGCAACTTCGCTTGGAAAGCTCTGTCGAAAATAACTGCGACTCGCAGCGTTAGGAAAAATGAGCTTTTCTGAGCTGAATCTGGTCGTGGAAATGAACGTCGCGAATCACGATTGAAAAAGCTCTTTGCTATAGACCCATAATATGGTCGCCCATTCCCCGTAGTATCGTCGCCTGTTCTCCTTAATATCATCGCCTGTTCCTCCTAATATTGTCGCCATGTGTTGTGACGGCGGTGTACATGTTCGCTGTCGCTGCTATTTCATGAAATGATAGCGCCTGAAATGATCCTCAAGAGATGGTAATCAGAAATGCGTTGACGGCTGCTTTCTGTGTGCTTATTACCACATTGACTGCGATGGGTTAAACTGAAGTTCAATATTCAACTCGAATTTAAAATCAAAAGTTGTTAAAAATTGTATAATTAGCTAACACTACCTGGGCATATGTGTAATATAATTAATTTAAAAAGATTGTTGAAAATGTTTCAGAAATTTAAAAAAAAATCGCTGGGTCGTATCGCAAGCTATGTGTTACTAATTTCTCTATCAATTACGCCATTACTGTTGGGTTTCCTAGCCGTAATCGTCAAGTTCTAGCTTTTTAACAAATGGCATTTGAGTACTGAGCAAACTTGAAAATTTTCACCGGTAAAAAAAACACACCTAGTGTAACAAAGTCGAGGGAAAAACTCAATTTACTGGCTGATCCTCGCGAAAATCCGGTCATAGATCAGCAATCGTTGTCAAACCGTGCGTGGGGTCGCTGTGATGTCTGTGTAAAGTGTCCAATTGGGCCTCATTTTAGTGCTGTTAGAGTTTTCCCATGGTGAAATTCATAGTTGTATATGTTTCTTTTAATTTGTCTTTTTTTATTTTGGTAAAAACTCTACGTGCGTTAATGCAGTTCGATATGTCTTGATACAAAAGAATTTATTGTGACGCAACATGCGTCGACGTAATCGTATCGTGTTCGCTCGAGCTTCATTTTCCTGCAAAAAAGTTTGTAATCTGGCAAAAAAATCCATGATACTTCTCGAAATTTCTCCTTTTGCCATTTTGTACTCGTAAGTGCAATATAACTCAACGTTCATTTATGGTCCTGTGTTTGATTTTCCTTGGGCTCTGGAGTGTTTCCCAAAGTCTAAGGTATATAAGTAATTTCCCAATATTGATGTAGTTTCCCTAAGGCCTGATGCTGAAATTTGTCCTCGTCTTTGCAGAACTTTGTTCGTCTACGCCACTCCTCATTAATGATGGTGTTGTTTTCTTTCCTGAAAGATCAAGCTTGCGTTTCAAAGAAAATTGGGCAAGTAATTGTCTGTTCATCATCTATAAATTAGAGAGGCGAGTACTGTTTTGCTCCGGGGACATTGTTTGGAACTTCCAATGTAAAAAGAATATCAGATAACACTATGTTACATCAATTTCAGTGTTAATGTGAACAGTCACTCACCGTTGTGTTTCTGTTTCTTTTTTTCGTCTTCATTTTGTTCCTTCATTTTGAGAAATTGCTTGGTGGAGAAATTTTAAATTCTAACGTTATATTTTCTAGACTCGGCTAAATTTTATTTCGTTAGCTATCGCGCTAATCACCATAACTTGAGACCAGCGTCTCATTGCAAGAAGCATTTAGCCAGCAGCTGAGAGCGGGGCTCGAGACGCAGCAGCGCCAAGAGCTGCAGCTATCATATCATTGGCCGGAGACCGTGTTAATGGCAATTGGTTTTTGATGAAGCATTATTGAGCGCATACCACTGCGAGGGGGCCGCGCCAGGAGAGGGGGTGTATTGGGGCTACAGCATATATTACATTAACGTCGGTCGTGTAACGCTCTATGGGATCTCGGTTGGTCGAACAAGAACAACAGTCTCCGTGCGCCTACCTACGCCGTGTGGCATTCTTACGCGGTTCTAAAGTCCCTCTCTCGGTGGAACAAAGCGAGTTTCCTTTAATTAGTGGCGTCGCCTGCAAAGCGCAACTTCTCTACAATTGGAACTCTCAGCATTATTTTCTTCGCTTTCGCTGCGCGTCGCTTCACATTCCTCGCCAACAAACATGACTAACGCAGTTCAACGCCATTTATGAGTTGTGGTTTTATTCGTGAGAGTTATTTTCGCGCTTGACTTTCTGGGAGCTGATATGTTCTACGTTGCCGGCATTTGATTGGGCTGCTGTTTCTCTGTAACCAACGTTATTCAATTTAGGAAATTTTGTTGAAAATTGCTCTTTTAGGCAATGCTTAGGCTTCTTTCTGTATGAAATGCTTCTCGGTGGTACTATGTGACTTCATTGTTAGCCTTTAAATGCATCTCAATTTCAACGAATATAAATCATCAAATTTTAGATTTCTTTGGCGTAAATGAATTTTTAGCCTTAATTTCTAGTTGTTGTTCATTCTAAAAATCAAATGACGAAACATTTGGCAAGGCTTTTTCTTCTTTTTTGAGGTAGGAGAGTTGCCTTGTGAGTGATGGAAATTTTTATTCTCCTTAAACGAGCATCATGAATTACTACAGTACAAGGGATAATAATGATCTCGTTACATATCAATCAGTACTTCCGTTCGGGATTAGTGGTCAAATTTTTATTTTTCCTTTTAAAATCTGTTCAGCTTTTTCATTTGCTATCGTAACCATGGAATCGTACCCAGTCTACCTTAAGCTGCACTTGAACTTAAACCGCAAAGACACCTTTATGATGAAATTACTAAAACACTCAACCGTCAGTCGGTCTGTGCTGTTTTGTCTTTACATACGACTCATGAGTGTGCGTCAGAAAACTCAGCATACGACAAACAAATTAAATTTTTGTATTTTATTCTCTCGGCAAAAAGAATTGCAATAACGAGGGTGGGTATACAACTATTGGATCTATGTGAATTAACGCTCCGAGGGGGAAGGCGTGAGGTCCCGATCTTATGGTTAGGTAGGTCTTCCTTTGTGGGAATAGAATAGTTTTTTTTGGTCTGTTACGGACCATCTTTTCTTCGGTTCACTGCTGTCAAACTTTTCGGCACCTATTACTTTCTTCTTTAACTTGAATCTTCTTTCATAAACTTATTCCTTGACTTGCTGTTTCTGTGCGCAGGAGATCATGTGTGGTAACACACCTTCGGCACAAATTCCGCTTCCCTTGACTCCATGCTAAACGGCGCCATCTTCCTTCCTCTCTTTGTCGTTGTGCTTATTAATTTGGTTATACTAATTTAGTATTTATTCTCTAATTTGGAAAGATGTATTTGTGAAATTTTTTACTGATGATTCATTTGTTAACGGAGCATCTAATTTTGGTTTGCATTCTTAGAAATAGTTTCGTTTTCCAAGGTATTGCCTGTTAATTTTAAACAAAATGTTAAAAATTCTCATCTTTCATTGGGTGTCGTGTTATGGCTCCTCCACGATTTGTTGCAAGTTCATTTTTGTACTTAGTTTTGACGCTCAATTTTTCATCGTGTTGAAGCTTCAATTAGTTCCAGTATTTGCCTGACACATTTCTCAAAACTAAAGATTTACCCATCCTGTTCTAGTCTTAGACGTTTCTAAGGTATTTTAATTGTATTTTCTGATATCTTATTCTATTTTTCATCGTCAGTATGGTCTCGTCTTTCATATTTCTATTCTTCACATTTAATTATTTGGTGTTGTGCGAATTTCTACTAGTGTGCACGCTGTATTTAAGTTCGTTCTCTACGAAAAGTTTCATCTTGAGTTCCATCTATCGAGTTTAATATTCTCGTTGACGAAATATTACTCTGACAAAAACCTCTCATTTTTACGTATTACGTCCCCTCGTTCCTTTCCTGGGCCGTTGTAGGTTGAATTTTCTGTTTCTATTCCCGTTGTTGATTTGTATTTGCACGAAAGTGTTCAATTCTTGTTCCTTATATTCTGCGATTGTTCAAGAATATACATGAGTGTGCTTTTAAAATTGTGTTTGTTCTTCTATACGTATCATTCAAAATTAATCAACGTTTTTGAGACATCTGAAGCATGCAATAATTTCACTTGTCAGTGAAATATTCAGTGCTATGTCCGTAGAGTGTGGACACTGGCGCCGCAACTCTAGGAGCGGTCTGGCTTCAGTGCACTGCCCGAGTTGATCTGCGCTCTCTCGCTGCGCCACCTTTTGTTGTCACTCTCAAAGCCTTGCAGATTTATAGCGCCCCTTTGCCTCTGAAATTTATGACTTGCTCGTAATTGTCTTGTTGATTGCGTGGATTTTCCAACTGTCCGTGTCGCGACACGGTTCCCCGCTCGCGTGCAGCAGAGGCCCATACGCTCTGTATGCGCCAGTGCAAGCTTTTATAAGCAGAGTGGTCGAGCCCGAAATTTTAATCCATGCTTTTGCTCCGTACATGCGAATGACTACCGTGCTGCAGAATAATTCTATGTTCTGGCGCATCTGAATTTCTCACATCTCGTGATGTCGTAAGACGTACGATATGCTTCTCATTTGTTCTCTATTATGTTGACAGGCCGCCCGTGCGGCGGACGGAAAGGAAATTCTTTGCTTACTCCTTTGAGCGGCACTCGTATAGGAGTCGAAGTTGTTACGCTCATATGATAGAATTTAATAATAAAACCTCATTAATGTTCTATTGTGGTACATTTGGACCGAACTATTTTCGCCCTTTAACACGTTAAGTGTGGCGGGTTAAACTAAAGTTCAATACTCAACTGAAATATAGTGAATTTTGGAGACTAGTTTTGAAAATAATGAACGTTAAGTAGATCGCGCTCTCATTAATTTCCATAAAGTATTTATGGAAATTGAGTTTGTGACTGCTGGTCGGTCAGCAGTATTATGAAAATCTAGTCACGTCGCACTCAAAGTGTTAATTTCGATCTGTTAATGAAAACGTATTCCAGCGTTCACTCTCGTGCTGTTATTGCATGAATTCATAAAAAATTATGGGAAAGTGAACAAGCGTTGCTGTTGTGTTACCGTTCACACTCTATTGTACGCATTATACCTAACCCTGCCATCTCGCATGGCGCGCCCAGCTTAGGTGGGATTCACCCAATATTCGTTTATTACCCAATCTTAATACGAACTAGGTGCTTATGTTCTCATTTTCTCATCATATCGTCGAATTTTGGTGCAGTTTTGCCCATTTGGCGGTGTGGCGTTACTCGAAGTCTGCTAAATGAAGTAATGTATTCCCTCAGGGATATATAACCATAGTATCTATGGGAATTAACACTCCTAAGGGGGAAATGTGAGGTCCAGAGCCGAGAGTAGGTTAAGTCTTCTTTGTTTTGAAATAAAGTAGGGCTTTTGTTTGCAATAGGACTACATTTTTTTGATTTACTACTGTCCTGTTTTTCAGCACCTTTGACTTTCTTCTTCAACTTTAATCTTGTTCATAACTTTCCCAACTTACTTTTTCTATGTGCAAGGGATCCTGTGCGGGAACACACCTTGTGCATAGATTCCGTGTTCCCTTAACTCCATACTAAAGGTGGCTTCATTCTTCCTCTCTTTGAACATCCTTATTGTGGTATAGGAGGCTGAAACTAACTTAACATCAATCAAGCAAGTAATGGACGAATTGTAAGACTTGTCTCGCATTTGTTGTGCGTTGTTAACGAATTGTTCTTCGTAGTTGGTAAATTGAGTCCAGTGTGACTTACCAGTTCGGTTCACGTATTACAATGTAAATCCGTGTGCGTCAGCAGTCTTTACTCATGAAGGTATACTGTAAATAAAAAATTGTAAACTACGTCTTGAAATCGAAACCGAAAAAAGATGGATTCAGAAAAGCAGCACTCTAACACTGTTTAATGTTGGTTACGTTCACATTGTAAAATTTTATTAAAGTTCACTCGTGCACCGTTCGCGCTTGCTTCACTATCGGTTAATTCTGAAGAGATTCAACGACAGGTTTTCCACTACGCTACACCAGTAAAGGAAAGTAAATATTTCATTCCGAACCGTCCTACATTTCATATCTTCTGACTTGATCTGGTTAGACAGCTGTCTCTTCAAGAGCTTTTGTCTCGATAAAAGGAAAATAATTGTAACGCGCAGCATGAACGATGGTGGTGCTATTATTATTGGTCTTTCAAGACGAAAGAGGACGAAAAATTCAATGTTTGTGGCCTAGATATGGGAAATTCTCTTGCAGGACATCTCGGAGCGGAGTTTACGCTACTGTCAGAGTGGCAAAAAATTAAATGAAATAAGTTCTGTAATACATTGCAAACTGCAATTACCAGTCTCTTCATTGAGATACTAACTACTTCAATTATGTGAATTAGCGTAGGGGGAAATGTGAAGGTTCGATTGGCATTTTTATTTTAAACAAAAATCCTTTTTTTCTATCGTAACGAATTTTTTGTTTCGGTTCAATGCTGTTCTTTTCAGCAATTACCACTTTTTTGGTGAGCTTTACCTTGTTTCATGAATTTCACTCAATCTTACTGTTTCAATGCTTTATGTGTGGGAACACAACTCGTGCATAGATTCTTTATTCCTTTAATTCCATAGTAATTGGTGCCCTCCTCTTTGGGCATGAACTTGTTGTGGCCGGAGACGCTTAAATTAACTTCTAATCTAATATGACTCTCACCAGTCGGTGGATTTTTTTGTTTTATTTAAACCACTGATTTCAAAAAATTTGAAGGCTTCTCATGTAGTCGTTTCAAAATTAGATTGCTGAGGTAAGCTGTACAATAGCTTTTTAGTCAATACCTTTACTATGCGAAAAGTATTTTTAAAGTGAACAGTGTGCTAAGCAAGAGATATTTTTACCAGCAAAAACGTGTCGCTGTTCTGATGGATTGAACATTCTGGCGTAAGAAATGACTAACGTATGTGCTAAGGCTTTGCATTTAATTAGGGGAACTGAGAACACTGTTCTCTCATTTTGCTTAGCAAAACCAGTAAGCTTTATTGTTGTCAGTGCCGAAGTACACGTGTATCAGAAATGTATTGTAATAATTCTAAGCTAGGTACCTCGCGATACTCCTTTCGATGAAATGAAAATAAAAGTTTTCAAGAACCTCATTTCATCTGTCTTCTCTCATTTAAATGCATCCGTTGAGGAATGATTGTAATCTAGTGCCGGGTTAGACCTCGGGCCAGCCGAGAAGCTGGAATGTGGTCCACTCGAGCAGCTATCTGACCACGAGGCATTTAGCGTCCTCGTTTCGTGTCTCTTACTGAGGTCTTCCAAATCACTTGAAAGAAAGGTTTAGTCCTCGAGTCATTTAACCTCATGGGATCACTTCCCCCCTTGATGGCAGGGCGAACCCTCAGAAAGAGCAGTTTTCATTTCCCTCGGATGACTCAATTGTCGTTGAGGGCATCCACTGGTCGTTGTCCGGCTGGATCGAGCCGTGTTTTCTTGTCTCTCGAGTTCGTTACGCCTGCCATTGTCACCATTCTTTTCGCGCGCCATTGCATTCTGTTCAATTGCCTTCCGCCTCACTGCATCCTCCATGCCTTTTGCGAAAATGAGCTTGTTGGTGGACATGGATTTTTTACGATTTGATGAAAATGTCTTTTAATATCATCCTCTGGAATCGTAATTGGGCTCGGTGGTGAACGTGGAGTTTAAGAAAAAATATAGTTAGTTGTTTTGAACGGCTAGCGTATCGAAGTCTCAAGAAGACTGAAGTTCCCTTTGTGAAGTTTCATTCATGTCCAGTAAATTTGATCTGGCCTGCCTTTGCATTGCAAAAGTTGTGTGATTTCTAGATCCTCTCTCTGGTTATGTGCTGATTGGCGCTGCATTTTGTTGATTACTAGCGAATATCAGTTGAAAGGCCTTATTCTCGCCCATTTGCTCTCATCTGTATGAAAAACACGAGATGGCCGAGTGATTGTGGAGGGAACTTTCTGAATATATTTGTGGATGCGTCCCATGTGTGATTTCCTGCTTTTCTCTCTCGCATCCTTGTTTTGTTCTTGTGTCATAGCGTTATCCACAGTCCCTATTCCTTTTAATAATTATTTACAAATGAAATGTCTTTTAGAAAATATGGCTCCTGTCAATTATGAACTAGGCGTTTTTGTTCACATGATGCATCAAATCGTACTGTGTGTTGTGTGAATGATATGTTGCGCCACCAGTTCAACAGCCGGATATTTTTTCATGTTCGACAGTGAAAGAAATCGTATGCTAGGGTGAGATTTTCGCACAAATTTTCTCACGGCCGATGAAGCATATTTTATGACAGCCTGATAATGTCAGATTTTAGAGCATTGGTTTTCGTATAAATTGAAAACTAATTCAAGCTGAGCGATGAGCCACTGACCTACTTAATGATGGAGTCTATCTAATTGTGATTCATCTTCCTGCCCAGGTTTGACAACCCAGCAAGCGTGTCGGAGACGCCAGTGCGACAACTCACCTACAACTACCTTGTGTCTGTGAACGCGTGGCTGCTGCTCATGCCTGCCACCCTCTGCTGTGACTGGACCATGGGCACTGTACCTCTCGTGACGTCGTTCCTAGATCCCAGGTACTGCTTCTCGTGCAAGGTTTTGTCCATGTATTGTAAACCCGAACTCTCATCCTACTGAGAAATTATGGGAACATCGCTGATAATTTTAGGCGCTTTTAAATTATTTCCAGAAATTATGGTCGCTTTCCGTAACATAATGGATACACCTTGTGCATGGATTTCCTGTTCGCTTTATTCCACACTTAATGGTGTGTTCCTCTTTCCTCTCTTGGGAACACTTTTTTTGTGGCTAGAGAGGCTTCAACTAAGTTATAATCTGATCGAGAATTTCTGAAAAGTTTCTGAAGAACAACGGGCCTATCCCTGCATGTATTTATTGAAGCTTGTCACACGAGATAGTCATCCTGTGCTATCAGCTGAACCTGAGCTATATCGACTTGTTCCTCTGCTCACTTGCCTTCTCTCAGTTTTCATATCTTCTTCGTTATCTCTCGTATGCCTATGTCCTCTTCCCGTCCTTCCTAACTTGCTGTTTCTATATGTGGAGTATGCCGTGTGAGCGTAGATTCTACGTTTTTCTACAGATTATAGTAAACGGTCCCTTCTCCTCTGTGAAAAATATTTGCGAAACAAATAGGGATTTAACCTTACTTCTGTAGTACTATTATTCTGATATACCATGAAATAGCCTTCCTAAATACCAAATTTTAGTCCCTGTCACTTCGATTCCCAAATGCTTGTGTAATCAATTAGAGATACCCCGGTATCCTGATATTTCCCTATTTGAGTATCTTAAGATTACAATCGATCAAAAAATTTGTTTTTAATGCGTTTCATTTACGCATGACAAATTGTTTTTATAACAATTTTTTCTGTTTTTTCCCTTGCTAAAGCTTTGATTTCAGTGAGCAGAAAACTTGACCGACAAAATATAAAAAATTTTGTCAGGTTTTGAAAGCTTTTTATGATGTAATCCAGACGTGCGATATGACACTCGAAATGTTTTCATCTTTGTTTGTTATCGTACAGCAGGGAAATCACCGTATTACTTGATGCGTGCTTATTTGAACTCTAATTATTTTTGTAACTGCTTATGGTCAGGACTTCTCTCTATACAAACGACTGTGGTCAGTCATGTTTGGATGCCCTCAGCCTGCCGCTTACGTTAACGTGCATTTTTTTAGATGACGACATTCTGTTCGGAAAGATGTTCCGCGAGGATTGTTTCATTCCCATGTGTTAAGTTTACGCATCTTTTCGGGCGTGAAATGAGTAGAAAGAAATGATGCGGCAGCCTTGACTGTTCTATACTCTCCTAATAACTAATTTCTCACTGATGGCTGTTGGGTATTGCATCATTGTTAATGCTTGTGAGTTAGGCAAGTGATTAAAAAATGAGGTTTGTTCTTGAATGAAAGTGCTAAGTATATCAATTGTTTCTATACTCGGTTATGCTCTGGCTGTTCACCACCGTGCCCTGCTTCTCGTCCAGGAACCTGGCCACGCTGGCAACCTATGCCGCTCTCGCTAAGCTCGCTCACCACGCGCTCTTCTGTGCGCCCCGGCAGCACGCGCAGGCGCTCCTCATGGTGAGTGGTGCTCTGCCTGTATGTTGTTGTTTGTGGTGCTCTACCTGTGTTTTCTTGTTTGTGGGGCTCTTCTGATGTGTTGATGCTGTCATTCTTGTTGTTTTGATTTTTTCTTTGAGTAGTACACAGTAAAACGCGTGGTTCATTTGTCGCCAATGCTCCTGGGTATATTTTCCGTCTGCAATGATTGTGTGATAGTAAATTTTGAAAATATTCATTTCGCGTCCTGCATACGTATGAGCTCGAGACGAGGTTTCAGAAATTATACCCTGGCGATGGCTGAAGCAAATTCAACCGAAAGCTAGGGCTAAAAATAAGTATTTCGTTCTCCTGTGTCCTACAAAAAGCAAAATGAATTTGCGTAGACGTCCTCTATTTTCGTTTTCATTGCTGTTCCACTATTTATACTTGCATCATGTAAGCAGAGCCACTGAACTAGGAGTAGTTATGGCCATTCAACAATTTATGGTGTAAGCAAGTTCTGCCACTGCTTGGTTGTGCAATGAATGAGCTGTAGATTGTATGTTTGATTGAACCTCGGCACTAGATTGCGGAACTCCACAACGTGAAGTCGCTTGCCGTAATTTTTTTGATGCGCACCAACTTCATTAACTAGCTGTGTCTTTTTTTCTCTCGGATATTCCAGGGTCTGGGATTCCTGGTGCTGCCTTTCTTGCCGGCATCGAACCTGTTCTTCCCAGTGGGCTTTGTGGTGGCCGAGAGGGTGCTCTACATGCCCTCCATGGGCTTCTGCCTCATCGTAGCGCACGGCTTCAGCAACCTCCTGCACAGAGTGTGAGTCTTATGCAACTGTTCAGTATTTAGCGGGACGATATACGTCGTTTTTATTGTTTTTATGGATATTTAAAAATTTTCCGGTTGCAAAAGATGCCCAATTTTTTCCCGTGTTTGTAACTGGAAGCTAATACTGAAGATTCATTGGAGACCATGGCAGTTATCTTTTTGCTCTGCAAATAAAGTCATTCGTAACTTTTTGACTGGTATTTTCTTAGAATCGATAATTCGCTCGAATTTACATGCATTTCTCTAGAAGTCGTGCAATTTAAAATGCAAGTCGATGTTATTCTCCCATCTTCAGCAAAACAACATTTTTACAAACATAGAAATCTCTGATGTATCTAAAAGGAAAATATACCGGTATTCTTCAAGTCCGTACTAACCTTAAAAATTCATTAGGACGCGATTGTGATCCGATTTTCATTTTTAGCTATTGAAGGAATTTTCAAGACGTCGTTTTTAATTGCTAGATCCTCTAACTACGACAGCTGTTCTGGCCGTTTTTATTGATGGGTAATGTATTAAATAGGCGCATAGCTTGAGCCGCCTCCGCAGTGCAGTTGTGTGTCCGAGAGAGCCGTCCGTCAGGGTGATCTGTCTTGAGCTTTCCAGATATGCCTCAACCGCACTTGATCGAACGCTCCTTGCTCCGTCCTTAGCTTTTAACTTTTTCTATCCCTCCGTTCGTCTTCACTTTTTATTAACATTCGCTTAACGATGCTCTGGCCTTGTAGTTAAGTTTGTTTCTTCGTTGCCATGCTTTTTTTTAAAACCGTTCTAATCTGGCCGCTAGATTCATTACTTAGGTCTTTGCTGTTAAACATTTGTGTCAAATCAAGCTTCAACCTCTTCACAATGTTTTTGGCAAATTTGTAGTTTATTAATTTGCACATTGTGATGCTTTGATGAGTTTCCTTTTAATACATCAAATCACCTTTTTTATGTATATTTCAATTCTGAACAATTCATACATATAACGTTAATGTATGAACTGACCAGCGTGGTGTTGCTTTGTTTATACGATGATTGATGTTCGTGTCAGTACTGATTTTACTGCTTGCCATGTGGGAACACTGATTTAAGTATGTTATATACATAATGTGTTGGGCAACATCAGAATCTGCAGTTTTACGATACACTTGGTAGTGCTACATCTGATACCTGCTAGAGTCAACATGTCTTGGTAAAGAAGAATGCGTACCAGTTCAAAAATTATTTGCAAGTCGGAAAAAACGTGACATAGTGAGGCCACTCAACCTTAAAACGGCCGCTGTTGGTGATGACCGTGATAACGGTATTGATGACCGTGAAAATTGCCGTTATTTCTTTTCTCTTCCACTCTGGTGCCTGTGCGTGACTGGTGTCTGACGCCACGGCACTTGAGTTGTAACCCGAGCACAAGTCACTCGACTCATTCCTCTTGCTGTATTATATTGCAACAGAAGATCGTTATTACACCGGAGATCTTTAGAAGTTTTCCAAAGAAAGTTGTGCTGGCGTATGACAGGACGAAACTGAAAATGTGTTTGCCTTGGCAAATTCTATTTGTTTTAAATTCTTAACGCACAAACTGTGTAACGAGTTCTCTCATACTGTTTGTTTTTCTTGAGCGCAGTCATACTGAGAAAAAGAAATGTGCAATTCTCGGCCCCGTAGTGATCGAGGCGTGCAGTCGATGAGTTATTCTTCAATTTTGTTCAGTCGCAGCCTGTGAAGCCTTTTGAGGAACTGCGCGAATAATTCCGTACTAAACTCATATTTCTGTTTTGTCGTCTCCAACTCGGAAAAATAGAGCAGTTGGGTGAGATATTTATTACGCAGAATATTGAGCTTCATCTCCTCTCGTAGACGTAGGGGGAGACAACTATTGCATTCATGAGTATTAGCGCTCCCAGTAGAAAGCTGTGAGGTCCCGAGGTGAAGATTAGGTAGGCCTTTCTTGTGTTAAAATAGAATAGTGTTTTGTTGCGGATCGTCTTTATTCAGTTAACTGCCATTTTCTAAGCACTTATGACTCCTTCTTCAACTTTTATCTTGTTTCATTAACTTTCTTCCCAACTTGCTGTTTCTATGCGCAGGTCTTGTGTGAGGACACAACCTATACCTAGATTCTGTGTTCCCTTTAACTCCATACTGAATTGGGCCTTCATCCTTCTCTCTTTGAAACACCCTTGTTGTGGATAAGTTGGCCGAAACTAACTTATAATCTAATCTGTTTTATAAAAATTTTCCCTTGCTGTTTCCATGCGCAGGATCTTGCGTGTTTAATTCTATTCTAAATGTGGCCTTCCTCTTTCCTCTGTATAGAATTCCTTTGTTGTGGTAGACTTGAACTGACTTAAGTAATAGAATTTAGCCTTTTGGCATTCGCTGTGCTATCGTTCACTGCTTGGCTCCCAGTCTCGTCCAAATAGAGTGACCAAATCCATCCAGCGCGAGTGCGCTGACGCCGCCACAGCTGCTGCAGTGTTTTGGCGCATTGTGAGCAGCTGTTAAGGCGCTGGAACTGCAGCAGCTTGTGGTGTCCAGTGAAGTTATGATGGCGTAGGATCGATTTATATATTTATTTATACTTATAATGAATGATGACTTCACATTTTGTTGGGTCTCGTACTACAGTTAGTGATCCGCTCTACGGTTGTGATTAACCTTTTTTATTTAAGTAAAGGCGTTGTTTGGGTATCAATTGTGTAGATTTTCTGCTGATTTCTGGAGATATGCTTAAAAATTGTAAAAGTGAGAAGGTACCGATGTTTTTTTTCATTGAATTGGGACCACAATTCTTGTTTTGTTGTTTTACGCCGAAAGTAATTGAAAAATCAATCAGTGCATTTCTTCGTTTTTGAGTTTACTCAATGCCAATATTTTTGCGGACTTGCCACTACAGGTTGATGTACTGATAAACTCGTGTTTTGTGTGTGGGACTGCAGACAGCACAAACGCAGCGCATGGCTGGGCCTGCTCTTCTTGCTCTCCGTACACGCTTTCAAAACGCACGTCCGCAATGCGGACTGGAAGGACGAGTACACCGTCTTCACCGCTGGCCTCAAGGTGAGTGTTTCTCTGTGCGCGTCTGCTGGACATTCGAGTGTTTGGCTTCTGATGGGATGTTGTTGCTGTCATCAGAGTACTTCACAGTCGAGTGTTTGGCTTCTGATGGGATGTTGTTATCATCAGGGTACTTGACAGAAGTGTTTGATTTGTGATGGAATATTGTTGCTGTCATCAGGGTACTTGACGGTCAAGTGCTTGGCTTCTGATGGGATGTTGTTGCTATCAACAGGGTACTTGTCAGTGAAGTGTTTGGCTTTTGATGGGATGTTGTTATCAGGGTACTTGACAGTCAAGTGCTTGGCTTCTGATGGGATGTTGTAGCTATCATTTGGGTATGTGACTGAAGTATCCGGGTTCTTATGTGATATTGTTACTTTTATTTTTGATAGCGTTATTTTAATTTTAGAACGTGGGAAATAGCATTTGGACTTGCGTTTTTTTCTACTAGCGGAATAACTGCGACGCTGTCAAAACGTGGGCATTTCTCTGGACGAGTGTATCTGGTGTTCAAAGATATAACTAATCCTAAGTAAGACAAACCTTTAGTTTGAACTTAGCATATAGACTTGATTATTATTTCTATTTCGTTGAGTGTAATATTCAAATTTTGTCCTAGGATTGCTTGCGTTGGAAGGATTCTTCACCTTTAATTGGCAGTTGTATGTTCAACAGTTTTTAAATATATATTCATTGTTTGCTGTTTTTTTTAAGGTGAAATGTTGCTCAATAGCATAAAATTGTTTTGTGAAGTACGCATAAAAATCAAGAGAAAGTACACTTTATCTTTCTGTGGCGCCATTGCGTTTTTAAGGTACACGAAAATAAAAGCAGCAGCATGTAGATCAATCAGCGTTATGGACTGTTTTTGTATATACTTCTGCTTTCCGGTTCATGTGATGATTTTAGGCTGCCACACGATAACTAGCCTAGCAGTAAAATGCACTCGTATTCTCAGGAAAACCTTGAAGAAATTTTTAACATACATAGTAGTACAAAGTTATTTTGGTTCATTGATCATTGATTATTGCGCGTTACAGGTCAGCTTTCTTATCTTTTCAAAATAATAGATTTACATTATGCATATACCAGGCCTCTCCTTCCTGGTATATGCATGATTTCACTTTATTTATTTAATTTAATTTAATTTATTTCTCTTCAGCTAGTAATGAGTAACTATGATGCATGATTTACCTTGCGTAGCGAGGCTTGTAATATGCATTGTGTCCGGCTGTGGCGTAGGTTAACCAGCGGAACGCGAAGCTGTTCAATAACGTTGGGCACGCGCTGGAGTCGGAGGGCCGCTTTGGTGAGGCCCTCGCGTACTTCCAGGCCGCCGTCACGGTCCAGGAAGATGACATCGGCGCTCACATCAATGTTGGCCGCACTTTCAATAATCTCAAGAGATACATAGACGCAGAGGACGCTTACCTCAAGGTAGGTCAGAGTTTTCGTCAAGTTGGACCATCTTGCCCTTTGCCGTTGTGCTAAATTAACGGGTCTTTTTCACAGTAGTGTGCGTTTGGAGTGTTGTTAGTGTTGCATAACATTTTCGTTGAAGTTTTCCATGAACTAACATTGACGCAGAGGACGCTTACCTCAAGGTAGGTCCTGGTTTTGGGCAAGTTGGACTATCTTGTATGCCGTCGTTGTGCTAAATTAACTTCTTTGTCACGACAGTGTGCGTTTGCTGTGTTGGTAGTGTTATATTTTATTTTTGTTGAAGTTTTCTATGAACTAAAACAAGCTTGGCAACAATTTTACGGCCTACATTGCGGCTAACTAATTTTCTTTTTATTAAAGTTGATGGAAATCCGTATTATTGGTTTTCCCTTAGCAATTTCCTCAAAGCTTCATGTATGCCAGTTTTGATTACTTGTTAGTTCAAGCGCTTCAGGAATCGGGCATCATAATTTACTTTTCAAAACATTCCGATTTGTATTTATGGCGTTTTCTGCTTCACGAGTGAATTTTTCCAAGTCCTTCAATGTTGAAAAACACACCACACCTCAACGCCCATAAAACATTTATGTTACCGTATTCACGATATAATGTAAATGACTTGTTTTGGTTCATCGGAAATAGACAAAATTTATGGGCCTTCCATTCTATGATACGTTCTTTCTTGGAACTCATATTAAGAAGTGTTCAGCGTATTTTTCTTCACCTTCGATATCACAGTCGTGTCAAATTGAAATGGCGCTCACCTTGCGCCCATTTAAACTGCGCTGCACTTTTTCACTATACCAAATTACTTGGAGTGATGAGTTACTGCGACAGGGGATGTACTTGATAAAAATATTTGCGCTCAGAGAGTCCCCCATAAAACTCGGACAAATTTCAAGGAATTCTTTTGTTTTGATTTGTGCCTTTGCTGCCTCTCTTTAATTAGCGATCTGAACACTTCTTGTGTTGCCTTCATATTCATTCTCTTCGAGTTTTTTTGGTTTTTACGCGTCAAAAAACTCGATAACCCTTCAAACAGTTCGCTACAAATTTGTTCGTATACAAGCATTCAATTTCTCAATTCTTATTTCTATTCAATTCTTAGAGTTCAATGTTCGTATGCTAAAGTTTACATCTGTTTTATATGTATCTACATAAAAATGTAAAAGTTCATTTTCAAATGTTTAATTTTGATGTATATACAAAATAAACAAGTGATGAAACAACAAGTTCCGATCTTCATTTGATGAAAGAAGCATCTTATAACCGCTTTACTTTATTCACCAAGTAGGATATTCTGCCAAAGTACTTCACATGCAGCAAAATTTGTTGTCTTAGTTATTTTCAGTTTATATTACAGAGAATTCATCACGTTAATTCGTAGCAAAAATCTTCACATTTATTTGTAGCCTCTTTAATTTAGGAGAATTTTCCTTTTAATTTGTAACAAAAATCCTTCACATTAATTGCTAACTGTACGTTGTGGGAAAAAAAATTCAGAGTCCCATTCGATAGATTATTTATTTAAACTAGTCGAGTAAGACTTCCTGCATTTTTAATATGTCACCCTATCCCAAGATCTATGGGGTTCTATGGCAATGTGTTACAAAAAAGTCCAAATAGTTTTGAGGCAAAGTTTAAGAATAGAAGAAAATCGAAATTGTATCTTAGGGCTGTCCAAAAACTGTGCGCGTGGTCAAGATGAACTCAGATGTGTTGTTGAACAATGCTACCAAAACTTGAACTCGCACAACACTGCATGGTTATGTTGGAATAAATCAAATTAAAATTGTCTTGTACCACTTCATAAGCCTTGTCGAAGTTCTGTTTGCTTAAATTGTGTCACTTGGACGAAGATTGCTTTTGTTCCTATAGCTTCGTTGAATCAAAAGTTCACTTCTAATAAAAGTTTAACGGAACAAAAGTTTACGTATAATGAAAGAAAAGTTGACTTAATGATGCAAAGAAGGTTTGGCGCACGAAGATTTTCTCCCGTGCCAGCAGAAAAAATATGAATATGATTCCATGTGATGATATATTTCAGCTCAAGTACGACTGGAAAATATTCAAATTAGCGTACGTGCATTTAGCTTTATGCAGGGTGCGTCACTGAAACGGAAAATTTGTAAGTTCTTAAAACAATGAAAAATAAGGTATAAAAATGTGTTTGGTATATAACTGCTTAATATAAGCAACCATTTGGTGTACAATAACCGAAATGAATTATTTTTTGAAAATAAAGTCCTCTAGGTGGCCTCCATTCCGACATCTCGTAACGTGTTTAGTGGAATCGCAGCAATCTTATCTCGAATACGCTGTTTCAAGGCCGGAATGCTCCCGGGAGGATTTAACCGATACACCTTCGTTTTAAGGAGCCCCCGTATGTCATGAACAATTTCCACGGCCTGCTTGATGGATGTGTGCGTCGGAATGGAGGCCACCTAGAGGATATTATTTTCAAAAAAATAATTCATTTTGGTTATTGTACACCAATTATTGTTTTTGTTAATCATTGAAATACCAAATATCATTTGTTATACCTTATTTTTCATTGTTTTAAGCGCCTTAAAAATTTTCCGTTTCACTCACGCCCCTGGTATTTGTAATGGCTTACTTTTGTGCTTCATGATAACGATTAATACGCTGTATCCACAACCTTGAGTTAGTTTAAAAATCCGTTGTCCTCTACTAACGATTTTTATGCTTTCTAGATAGTGCCCCTCTGCCAGATTGTCATTTCACTGGCAGCAAATTAATGTGTACTTGTTTTGTGTCGCGTTTGCAGTTCAGACCATTACAACACTAGACTTGAGACTTACGAGAGTGTGAGTGTAGTTGTTTTTGTTTTCTTCACTTCTGCAAACTTGGCTGATTATTTTATGCAATCGGTTTTTATTCTAATATTTTTCACCATATGAAGCCAAAAGTATGAAATTAAGCAATGTGCATGTTGCATGTTAACTACGCTCCACTGATAATCACGTGTTTATGGTGACCAGGCGAAATCGCTGCTGCCGAAAGCTAAACCTGGGGAGAGCTACCAGGCGCGGATAGCGCCGAACCACCTGAACGTCTTCCTCAACCTGGCCAACTTGATAGCGCGCAACAGCACCAGGCTCGAGGAAGCGGACTCCCTCTACAGGCAGGCCATCAGCATGCGGGCCGACTACACCCAAGCCTACATCAACCGGGGCGACATACTAATCAAGATGAACCGGTGAGTAGTCGCATCTCTTCTCTTCTCTTCTCAGTTATGGTCCGAAATTGTGAAAACTTCGCCACCGGTGGGTACTCGCATCTGTTCACATCTCAGTTATGGTCGGAAATTCTGAAAACTTCATATATTGGTATTTTGTTCCTCATGAGTTTGTGTATAATAGATTTAATATCTCTGAATTTTTATCAAAGGATTAAGTGAATTTTTTTGCGCCCTCTGGATAGTGAAACGAGAAGTAATTGTTCTTCTTTAGGATGTTGTACCTCAATCCTTGTGAACCCGTCTGAATCTTCCTAATTTTTAGCTGGTAAACCGCTCACGTTTTATATGTAAAACATCTTGGGGCTTCTTGGAATACCACCGTTCAAATCGAATTTTGAATTGAAATTTCGATGTCGCAACTTTCGAGACGTTTCATTGAGTTGATCTCGATTAATATTCATGCAATAATACTCTTGATCTTTTCATAGCACTAAAGACACACCGAAAAGATGCTGTCTTATTCGCTATTCCTTTGCCAAAATGAACCTTGATTTCTCCCCCTCAGGGGGATACAATTATTGTATCTATGGGAATTAGCGCTCCCAGGGGGGCAATGTGAGGGCC